>OX421497.1:46502214-46677214 GCA_949126835.1 Anisus vortex
CCTTTTTTAGGGGGACTTCCGCTTGCCATCGAAAACCACTCTGCGTGCCAAGTCTGTCACGCATGATGTAGGTTGCTAACTCCTGCACTATCTAATGTGCATAATATATATATATGTCAATGTGATGAATAAAATTGTATTTTCTTTTTGAAGGGCGATTTCTTTCGTTCTGAATTTATACACAACAAACTCTGGAAATTAAACAGCCACTAAAATTCAGTTTTTTTCGTAAACAATTCTTTACTTATTTAGTTTAGTATTACATTAGATCGGCTGATGAGTTTTGCACTTGACCCAAACAAAGTAAATAAGAAACAAAAGCGTCGTTAATATAATTTTATCTTATCTTATAATGAAACCGGGCTCTTAAATAAAATTTCACTTAAACACCTAATCAAACCAGAGCAATTATTTTCACTATAATATCATTTACGGAGAGAGAAACACTCGAAGAAACTCAAACTAGCCTTACATATTAAGTTGTAGGCCCAATGTATGCATTTTTGTGAAGTATTAAGTATGAAGTATGAAGTATTAAGTATGAAGTATTAAGTATTAAGTATTAAGTATTAAGTATTAAGTATGAAGTATGAAGTATTAATTTTGAAGTATGAAGTATGAAGTATTAAGTATTAAGTATTAAGTATTAAGTATTAAGTATTAAGTATTAAGTATTAAGTATTAAGTATTAAGTATTAAGTATTAAGTATTAAGTATGAAGTATTAAGTATTAAGTATTAAGTATTAAGTATGAAGTATTAAGTATGAAGTATTAAGTATTAAGTATGAAGTATGAAGTATGAAGTATTAAGTATGAAGTATTAAATATGAAATATGAAGTATTAAGTATGAAGTATGAAGTATGAAGTATTAAGTATGAAGTATTAAGTATTAAGTATGAAGTATTAAGTATGAAGTATTAAGTATTAAGTATGAAGTATTAAGTATTAAGTACGAAGTATTAAGCCTTCCAAAGATGTTTCCATTTGCTACCTACAAAAAAAGAACTAATTATTTTAAAAATCGATTGTTTAACTCTATAAATAATACTATTATAGATAATTTAATAGTAAGGCAAATCGATTATGTATTTGTGTGCGTTCATTGGAGATTTTTAAATGTGCAGACCACGAAAATGATAAAATGTGATTTCATTGTCTTAATGGCTATGTCCCGAGTTTCAGCTCAATAAAATGACGGGGAGTGTGTCAATTAGCGATCCACTGGTCCGCTCCCATATTTATATATCTAATAATATTAAACGAGAAAAAATTGGGGGTATATTTGTGGCTTTGTGACTTTGTGACTTTGTGTCAGCGTTCTCGGAAACGGGCCCTACGATTTTCGCGAAAACTGTCTTATTGATGTATTCTGGTGAGTAAATGCGTTTTAGATCAATCTCATTTCTTTTGAAACTCTGCTTGACCCTCAATTTTTGGAAAAACCACTGATCATTTCTAAAAATAGCTTTTAAATTGGGCTAAAAGAAAAAAAAAGCATGTCATTGGATTCCCCATCTAGCGCGATCGCGTTCAATATAACTCTTTTGACGTCACAGGCATAACGACTTGTATTTACTCACAGCACTTCGGTAATTCCCGTTTTAATACATTTAAATCGTTACCGTTTTCGCCGCGCAATTAAATATATTCAATAAGAAATTGTGTCATCAATTTAAAAAAAAGGAAAGATATAGTTTTATAGTTTATTTGAAAGAGTCCAAGTTAATTTAGCTCTTACCAATGCATTAAACAATTAGGGTACTATTAAAGGTGTGGAATAGCCTAGATTAAAATATTATGTATCGTTAATTGCATAGTTTTGATGGTAAGTAGTTTATACAGTCTTTAAAGTTATAACATTTACAACTTCAGAAAAATGCATGGCAGACAAAAAAATAATTATCCTTTTTTAAACTTGAAAAAGAGAAAGGCACGGACTTATGATAGTGCAGAAGCAGACACTATTTTAAAAAGTATTTCTTGCATGACTTTAGATATAAATGATGCAGTGGATACAATTATAAAGCCAAACAGAGAAGTAAAACTCAAACAACTGAGGAAACAGCAGATGTAAGAGAAAAGACGATTAAACGATCTTAGACGTCGCAGGGAAAGCAATTAACAAATTAAACACTAGATTATTAGATAAACGAAAAGAAACGTTGGAACTCAAGTGACAGAAATCCAGTCAAGGACTATCGCTAGAGACCATTGATCAACGTGAACAAAGCTTGGAAGAGCAACGTCGCCGTAATGTAAGGCAACATTTATTTATGAAACAAAATATATTGCCAACATACAATTGCGCAACCAATTCCGACGTTACCTAAACAAGTTTGGGACCTTTCATTATAGCATGTATTTACTGTCATGCTGTCTAATTTTCCGAAGAACGGGTGTCGAACAAAATTAACCACGACTCCGTTGGTGACTGTTGTTTACATTGTGAAGTAAACATAGAGCCATCAGTGTTTCTAAATGAGTTGGCGTGCCTCTTTTTAAAACTTCATTTACTCGCAGAAGAATTCCACAAGAGAATCAGGAACTTAAATTCACGTTTCGCACTGGCTTCGTTTAAACGTAGATGACGATCGGACAATCTATAGTCTTCATAGCAGCAGGACAAGTCTACAATAAGAGGAATATGGCAGTACATTCAACACAAAATGTTAATGATAAATTTGAAAGTCCACAATACGTACAGTTACACTTCTTATATTCCGATGACGCCGTCACCGAGCTACTAAAATATCTATATATGGCAAGACAATGGATGCACCCTATGGGTTTTGGGATACTTAAATATTTAAAACTTAAATATCCACTCAATCATGACATCATGATTAATAATGTTATTTTAAAGAGTGCATGTTTTTTTTATAGCGTATTTATGATATTGACGTACATCAAACTTTATATTATGTATATGGTTTAATTTTTATTCAATTTATATACACATTTCCCATAGTGTTGAAGCCTGTCTGAAAAAATAAATCTGATATGATATGTAAATATGCAGTTTCTTATTTGTGGCTGCTTTATTTAAATTAAATTTACTTACTTTTTTATAGTTTTAGTTTTTATAATTTGTCTACAATTCACATTTCAATGCATGTTAATTCGTGAACAATCCCCTCGATACACTAACCTACACTATATGATATAGTCGTTCAATTTACAGGTTACATTGATGACCGTTATAAAGTCATTGATAAGTAGGACATGCAATCTTGATTAGTCATAAATAATCTCATTGGAGATAGATTTGTTCAATTAATAACAGCTTATCAACCGGCATTTATTAAATGCTATCACTAAGTAAGCTTAAATGTTCTTTTGAAAGCCCTTAAAGCAGATTACATTATATTGAAGCAATAGATATTGTAATAGAAAAGAAGAGGTGACTACAAAATACATTTGTAGGCCTAAACCAAATTAAATATGCCCCCTGCAAATAGTAAAGTATATACATGTAACTTATTGTTTACAATTTCTCTATTATTTTAAAGATATTTGATATTAAAGAAATGTATAATATATTCTAACAATATTAGAGTATGATAATGCTTGACAATCTATAATTAATTTCAGCCTATAAAGCCCGATCTCAGATCGGTCACCCCGATATTATATATATATATATATGTCAAAACTATTGTTCTATATGGATGTGAGACATGGACGCTGCTATCAGCAACTGAAGACAAGTTGCAAGCAATCGAAAATAAATGCATGAGAAAAATACTTCGAATCTCCTACGTAGAAGACAAGACTAATGAGTATGTCTGGGACAGAATAACCTCAATCGCAGGCCCTCAAAAAAACATTATGACAATAATCAATCGGCGAAAACTGACATGGTTCGGACATGTATTGTGGCATAATAACTTGCCAAAAACAATCCTCCAGGACACGGTAGAAAGTGGACGCTGGAGAGGCCGTCAGATGAGAATATTGGACAGGGCTGCAGTTGACTCAACTTTTGACAACCGCTCAAGATAGGCAAAAGTTGAGAAAGTTGACTGCTGAGGTGTCCATTCGCTCCCCTCATCGACCACACTGGTCATGTGATTAATGATGATATATATATATCTCTCTATATATATACGGTATACATGACAGTGTGCATAATATAAACTTAATATAAAGGATTTATAAAAGAGGCAGTGGACAAATATTGCAAAGCTATTAATTTCTTTATGTGGCAATCGCTTATTTAATTTAAATTAATTTCAATATCATTAAGATACTTTGGTACGATACAACTTTGGAAATTTAGAGTATACATTCATACACATTACATTTGGTGGGGGTTGTGTTGGCGCTGCTTTTAAGCGGAAGATATCAAAGACTTTTATCACACGCTAATACAAACACATACTATACTCTCAAAAACACTCCCCACACACACACACACATATACCCTCAAAAACTCTTAGTCTATAGACGTCACCACACAAACACAATTGCCAATACTCTTCTAGTCCAGGAAGTTTAAAGTCATTAAACTAGCGTTTAACAATAATGTTTCCTTGCTACCTGTGACTGACAGTCGAATATCTGCAACTTATTTTTGCAGCTAGTTTACACACATGCGTTTCGGTCCGTGAACCTGTTTATAAACGTGCTTTCAGTTTAGAATTTAGAATAACCCTTAACAATATGTCTCTATAGAGTTGTTCACGCCCTACTTATTTCTTTGAATATTGGTTTGTTTCTTTGTAAAAGTTGATTTTATGTATCCTTGTCTTTGTAAGTAGGTCAGTTGCGTAGCCAAGTTTTGACTCTAGGGGGAGAAAACGTTTAGAAAAAAGGCCCCACTTTTAGCAATTTTTCCAGATTAATATAAGAACTAAGAATTTGTACTTATCAAGTCCTACAAGAATAACCTGTGCCTCAGGATAGACACACTGTATAATAGTGACGCACTGTATAATAGCAACTATTATATTCTAGTATTAGTCATGGAAATTTCTGCATTATGAAATGAACATCTAGTAAAGAAAAATATTTATAGAATCAACGCGAATGCTTCTATAGGTCTTCAATCTTCTTCTTTTAATTATTGAAAGACGACATAAATCGCCAGTATAGACATTTTTTAAAGATACAAACAATTTAGTTTCAACATCTTAATTTACTGTGTCTATGTTGTTCCAATTAATTTACTGTGTCTTTGTTGTTCCAATTAATTTACTGTGTCTATGTTGTCCCAATTAATTTACTGTGTCTATGTTGTCCCAATTAATTTACTGTGTCTATGTTGTTCCAATTAATTTACTGTGTCTATGTTGTCCCAATTAATTTACTGTGTCTATGTTGTCCCAATTAATTTACTGTGTCTATGTTGTTCCAATTAATTTACTGTGTCTATGTTGTCCCAATTAATTTACTGTGTCTATGTTGTCCCAATTAATTTACTGTGTCTATGTTGTCCCAATTAATTTACTGTGTCTATGTTGTCCCAATTAATTTACTGTGTCTATGTTGTTCCAATTAATTTACTGTGTCTATGTTGTCCCAATTAATTTACTGTGTCTATGTTGTCCCAATTAATTTACTGTGTCTATGTTGTTCCAATTAATTTACCGTGTCTATGTTGTCCCAATTAATTTACTGTGTCTATGTTGTTCCAATTAATTTACTGTGTCTATGTTAACCCAATTAAATTACTGTGTCGTTGTTGTCCCAATTAATTTACTGTGTCTATGTTGTCCCAATTAATTTACTGTGTCTATGTTGTTCCAATTAATTTACTGTGTCTATGTTGTTCCAATTAATTTACTGTGTCTATGTTGTCCCAATTAATTTACTGTGTCTATGTTGTTCCAATTAATTTACTGTGTCTATGTTGTTCCAATTATAAAACACTGTCTCTATGATACGTTTCAAGAATGCTCTACTTTTTAATTTTTTTTTCCTCTCAGCTGTTAAAACACCAGCCCCAACGGTTATATCCTTAATCCTTAATAAACGGGATTTCTTAAGAAAAAGTTATTTCTCTTCTTGTCTACTTTCTGTTCAAGTGTGTGAGTATCCATTACTATCGAAGTTTATGTAACTAAGTTTTGGATCACCAAACGTATTCGACCGAGAAGCAGAAAGCCAGCGCGCTTTAAGTCAAATGATTGCTTTTCGGTGAGTAACCCAGGTCCTGATGCTGTCGATGTCATGTTGCATTGTGTCGTAGCTGCAGAGTGCAAAACAAGGCCCGAACAACTATTCGCTTTGGGTACCCGCCCTTGGATACAGCACAACACGGTTCGATTTTAATCAAAATCCCTGATAGGAGTGTAAAGTTTCGAGGGTAGTAACAAGCTTCTCAGTGCAGCTACCCCGTACTGTGTTTTCTGGCTGCGGGATCAGTCAAGTGCATTCGTACCTCCGGTAGATAGGGAGAAATATGTGGAGGCGGCTCCACTTCCGTCATGAGGGTCATTGGTATTTCAATCTATCTGCTCATTTTGATCGCGTAAGTAGATCATAAGTGATTGCATAAAGATATATCCTCTACCTACCCATGAATTTACGGCAAGCGCTCCTTCAACCTGCATATACCTCTCAACCACATATACCTCTTAACCGCATATACCTCTCAACCGCATATACCTCTCAATTGCAGTGGTAACGGCGTTGAGTAAACCATCAAATGTCTATCAATTTCACTATCATTTTTCACTATTTAAAATAAACAACAACTAATAGCACTGAAATAACTCTCAACTTCATCTTTTGAGAAAGACTAGCTCATGTGAATCTATTGGGTAATAATGGCATAGTTGTGTCAATCAGTGGCGTACTGAGGGCAGACCCCACGAGAGGGGGTACAGCCGATACGCCGTACCGGGGCCCATAAGAGCTTAGGGGGGCCATGAATATAAAATTTTAAAATTAAATTGACAATTACTCAAGTAAAAGCTTTAAAGTATTTAACTATTTATTATTTGATCTCAGAATAACTGAGATTTATGTTAACATATTATTTTATCCCAAATCGCACATCAAGGTTATCGGCTCGACTAAAGTTAAGCGGAAGGGATACGTAGTAATCATTCAAAGTGGGTAGTTATTGTAATGTTTTAAAATATACATATACATTCTTTAGTCATAAAATATTTATATAATTTTTCACTATCTTGTGCAATTTGATCATTTTAGAGTTGTAAGCCATTTTATTTCTAAAAGGAAACAAATAAGAAACATATAAATATTAATGTAAAAAAAAAAGGGTTAATTATCTCCCTTCAATTAAATTATCCAAATTGGATGCTAATAATACCACACGAGTTAATTGTTTTAATTTAACTATTTTACTTCTGAAAATGCTCATCTATTTTTATTGGCCTTAAATTAGGGAAAGAGTTAAATGTTTTGAAATTGATTTCACGGAAAGATATGCCCAGTTTCAATGTAAATCCATTCCAGTGGTCTAACAGGTCAAGTGCTTTTGGACCCAATCTTGTAAATGTAAGTTTAACTAACACGTGGTCGCCATGTCATTCAGAAAAATTGGCTTCAACAGTCAGTTCTCTTCATTCAATAATGGATTTTTTTTCTTTAATATACATCTTAATTGCTTCCAAACAAGAAACGAATCTATCCAAGACTTTACCTATACTCCGTGTGACTTTCTTCTAGAAGGGACTTGAGAAGCTATACAATTGGCTATCTTAACAATAGATTCAATCACAGATCGCAAGTCCAATAATGGGAGCTTTGCATACAAACATTCCTGAACTAAACAGTTGACGTCCAGTGTGATTCCCATGTAGTTCGCCATGCAGCACCCACTAATTACGCTGACATTCGTTGTTTTCACAATATTCTTGGAGGTCTCTTTCGCGTGCCACTGAAAATCGTTCTGCGTGCCAAGTCTGGCACGCGTGCCTTAGGATGCCGACCCCTAGTGTACTTGACCATTTAGTTAAATTTTTCAAAGAAGCCTCTAGTGGTAATATAGGTCCTAATTATCTTCGATAGCATTTAGGATATCTTTTTATTATTTTTCTTATCTTATCTTGTCTCCATAGACACTTACAAATATAGACCTATGAGGCTTACAGTTCTCCCTGTTAGCATGGTAGCCTATATATACTCTATGTCGCTGCATACTGCATACTAGCATGGCAGTCAAGGCTAGTTAGTTGATCCTTTTACACTTTAATGATTTCCTGTGCGGTAGCCAAGAGGGGATATTGAAGGTATCTTAATTTTAGACAAATGTATTGAACTGTACACTCTGTACGAGGATCCAACGGTGGTAGCTGAGATAAAGAAGGGAAGATTGAGGTGGGTAGGCCACGTGGAAAGAATGACAGACGGCAGAGCAGCCAGAACAGTACAGCACCAGAGACCAAGTGGAAAGAGGCTTAGGGGCAGACCAAGACAAAAATGGCTCGAAGCTATAGTCAGATCTATAAAATCTTGGTGTGCGGGCTTGGCGAAGGAAGGCCCGGGATAGGCTCTAATGGTAAATGGTAACACTTATGACAGTTTCACAAAATGGTCCCAGACCTTTTAAATAGATTTTTGATTTTTCAAACGTATGTAATACGTATGTAATACAAATAAATCATCTAGATATGACTAGTGTTAGAAAAAAAAAGTGGGGCGGGGTGGGGGCCCAGAAAAGATCTTGTTCCGGCACCTTTTTTTTCTCTCGAGGGCCCTGACTGAGGGTTGGTGTCACCCGGTGCGATAAACCTTGGGTGTCACCCCCCCCCCTCCCCCGCCCACGACTTTCACCATAGTTTTCGTCTCCTTAAAACAAGCCTACAGTTTAAATATGACAAAAACAATAACAATATTCATTTAATATTAGAAAGTAAAAGTAATAAACAACTGATCCAACCGTACAATAAGTTGTTTTTACATTAAAAGTAAATAAAGTACTGTATTCAAATTTTTCCTTTCAAAACTGCAAATTTTTCAATCACCTCATCAAAATCTATATAATTCACAGTATCCCTTTCAATCGATAACATAGCCAGATCAGAAAGTCTTAATTGTCCCATGGTTGAGCGTAAATAGCTTTTTATAAGCTTTAGTTTTTAAAAGCTCCGTTGAAATGAAGCCACAGATACACATACCGTTAGAAATAATTGAAAGCCTAGCGAGAGGGCTGGAAGAGAATCTATGAAGTCTCATTTAGCTATGAATTTCAAATTATCTAATACTGACCAGCTTTCTTCTCGCATAGAAATTCCAGCATCTCTTAATTTTTCCCTTAGCCGCCATTATCTTCTGGAATCTTAATCTTCTCTCTACCGAAATCCCATGTTGGTCTGATTTTATAAGTGCTAGTTCAATAGCATGCTCCACTAATTTACTCCGCTTTTCGTGCAAAAACAATCTTAAGGCGTCAAACTTGGTCATCATTTTATCAAGAGTTAAGTCTTTTGTCTGCAGGTACTGCTGTGTAAGATTAACTTCTTCAAGTTATAACAGCCCAATGGTTAAGGTAGCAGATAAATGTGAAATCCCAGACGTCATGTAAAAGTACTTGTGCTGTACCTCTTGTGTCCAAATTTTCACGAGGATCACATTAAGCTTCAATCACCGTAATACATTCATCAAACTTATCTTTCACCGGTTTAACAGCAGCATGATAAGCGCTCCAACGTGTTCAACGACACTCCAGTGTGTTCAATTAAAGTCATCCCATTGATGAGTGAAAACAGCAAAAAGGTAACATTCTCTCAAGGGTACCAAAAAATGTTATACATGAAGCATTTTCGGCAAAAGAGTGTTGACCACACAAGTTAAGGGAATGGCCCACATATCCATTAAAAAAAGCTTTCTTGTTCTTTCTTTTCAAAATGGCTCGAACACCGCCATGTACTCCAGACATTGTAGCAGCATTGTCGTAACCTTGAGCTCTGCACATCATTATATCAAGTCAGTCACTTTTTAGGTTTTAGGAATGTCAGAACTGAGGTCGTCAGCTTTTTCCCCTCTTAGAGGAAAATATTCAAGAAACACTTCTCTCACTTCAACTTTCCCACTGTGGATTTTCACATATCTGATCACTTCAGACATTTGGTCAGTGTGTGATATATCAGGTCTGATGTCAAACATAATTCCAAAATACCTTGCGGCATTTATATCCATAACAAGATTTTTCTTTGCATAGTTGGCCAGTACATTTATTAATTCATTTTGAATTTTTTGTAAATGATAAGATACAGATCCTTTCCCTGTACATGTACTTATCTTTAGTCTCATTCGGTGCTCATTCAGCACTGGGTCATATTTGGAAAGCATCTCAAACACCTCAAGAAAGTTTCCTTTATTCAACGAGGATTCATCTTCGTTGTGGCCACGGAATGCCATATTTTGCTTCGCAAGAAACAATGTAATATATAGCAACCTGTTTAGGATATCCCTCCACTTTTTCTTCTTCCCATCATTTATGTTGCTGCCAATATTTTCCATTTTCAAGGCAACATAGGTGCTCTTCAGATGTCTCATGATTATGTAGTTTTTGACTCAGTTTCCACAGTGATAACTTATCAAACCCAGTGATAAATTTAGATGTTGTTTCGGTAACATCAACAGCAAACAATCTGCAGCAAAAACAATATAATTTCTCACTGACAGGTGAGTAAACCATCCATGAACGCATTATTTTCTCGCCTTTGGGCATTACCTTGTATATATTTTTTTTTTAATATTGATTTTTCATTTGGTTGTCACCCGGTGCGGTGCGCACCCCCCGCACCCCCCTCGGTACGCCACTGGTGTCAATGATTGCATGAAGTTTTACATTGTGTCCCTTTCTTCATCCGTATGAGATATGATCAGTGTTACGTGTTGGTGTGTTAGAACGATGAGACTTGGTACAGGTTACAACAATGTTCATAAAGAAGTCAACTTCAATTCAATTACACAACATTTAACATACATCTCATAGAATAAAAGTTATTCTGATGACTAAGCGTACAATACTACAATACACCTACTCATATTCTTAGCCAACACAAGCTTTCTCCTAACTTCATATACAAGCTCTCTAGCCTACGCTTTAACTATTCTAACATTTCCACTTTACTCTCTGGCTACAACACAACTGCCAACTACAACTTGGCACTACACACACAAAACTCTCACCCAGTGTTTTCAAGAGACCGGACAGTGTGTTTTCCCTATTGTACATCCCAAGATGGACCCTTGTATTTATTCATTCACACGGCATCACGTTACAGTTCGCTGGACACATCTGGATCAACCACAGAGAGAGAGAGTGAGCTTTGAAAGACAGAGCTTGTAAGTTATATAAAGACACCTGCTCAATAGAGAGTAGAGCTAGTTTAGTGAAACGAGATGGT
Source organism: Anisus vortex (assembly GCA_949126835.1). Classification (NCBI taxonomy): domain Eukaryota; kingdom Metazoa; phylum Mollusca; class Gastropoda; family Planorbidae; genus Anisus; species Anisus vortex. The sequence continues at coordinate 46,513,544 of OX421497.1, forward strand.
TTTCTCTTTTCTCTGAAGAGAGCCCTAGTCTCCTCGCAGAAGTCCAGATGTTTCGTTTGGCAATCAGTTGCACCAGAATGGATCTGTTGAAACAAGGAGACCAAAACCCTGAAATATATATACTTATCCGTGAAGGTGCCCGTTAAGACACAATTTGCTAAGAAAGACAATATTTCAGAAGTAGGTCTACCCAGGAGTACTATATATGAGGCAGCACTCGCACATCCGGGCTGTGACTACCTCTAAGCAGGAGAGGGTTTATTCTGCGCATCACTAATACTTATCCCCCATCAAGTATTTTGTCTTGAATAGTGTTCATTTTCTTTCTTTAAAATACCCCACTTTTCAGTCATTTAAAATACTAAAAATGTAATTTAATTAAATAACTTGGATAACTAAACCAACTTAAAATGTAAAAATGGTCACTTCAACCAGAGTGCACACTACCGAAATGACATAATTGTTGCGTATGCTTAAATGTTAAAAGCGATAAACATTTTTTTTTGCCACGGAATTTATTATTTCTGCCGATGATTCTGTTGATTAAATTATGTTGATTAAAGTTTAGAGATAGTAATTTAGTGTATGAAACATACGAACTTTTTAAACCCACATAAAGAAAATATATTTAATAAAAATCCAACAAATTTCTACAAATTACACAAATATATTATAATATTTAAAAAAATCAAGTTTATTTTAAAAAAAAACTTTATTAATTAAAAATAATACGATCAAAGCATATCTAGCTTCCACAATGTTTGCCGATCCACGGAACAGTTTTATGACCAAAAAAAAAATATATAGGTCCCTAGGCCCATAGGCCTATGTATATATATATAAAGGTCGGATTCTCACATACCGAGACCGACCTATGTAGTAATATGATAGGCCTAAGTCGCAACTCATAATTTAAAATATCTTAGATTCTTGGTACGATTGGGGTGTAATCTAACGTAAATAAACTATTACTTACCGTGTGTTAAATTAATTCTTAGATAAAAATGTATGTTTCTAGATAGATCTAACCGCTCTTGATGTTCTGTTTCTTTAACTATTGATTGAAAGAACCGACTGAGCGGACGCGCCGAAATGCGCCCCGAGATGTTGCTAAGATTAAAAATGTTTATAAACTTCCGTTGTCAACTCTTTTTTTTTTGTTTTGGGGGGGGGGGGGAGGGGGAACATTCCGGAGTACTCACCTCACGCGTTGAGTAGACGCGCAGCAGCTTGTGCACCCTGCTGGCTACACAATGCCCTCCTCACACTCTCCCATTTAACTGTTCCTTTATGCCCCCACTTCACCTATTCAAACAAATGTTGCAGTTTGCATTTTCAAACGTCCAACGCTTGTCATTTGTAGTTAGTCTTGTATTTTGATTCAAGTTTTCAAATGTTGTGCAGTTGTTGTTGTTATTCTGACTAACTATCGCCACCCATTCCATGCAATCCTTGAATCCTCCATTTAGTAAACAAGTAATAAAGCCTGTGTATAAGACCATTGTTTTCATATCAAGTTATAGTTATATTTTTATATTACTTTCAGTTTCAATTTGTTTTGAATATTATCTTATATGTTTCATACGCTCCTTCTGAACCCCTTCACTTATCCGTGGCTTGAGTCAACTCATGCATTTTAAATGCAAGTGTTTAACAAAAACTCATTTTATTTTTTTTATTCAAATGTTCAGTGATCATAGAACTAATCAATGCGAGTGTTGTATATTAGTAACATGTAAGGTTTTAATTTTAGTCTCCAATGATATCAATATTTCAGACGTCTTGTCTAGGCACTGCCAATGGCTGTGTATACAATACGTCTGGGAAAATAGACTATGGGATGGACTGCACCTCCAGCAGTGACTGCATCACAAGTTATTGCGTCAACTTCCGCTGTAGCTGTCCGTTAGACTTCTATTACGATTCATGCAGTGGCACTTGCACCAAAAGTAAGCTGAACATTGTATTCTGTTGATTGTAAATATGCCTAGAGCTAGTGTTCCACATGAAGACGATGCGGCTTTGACTTTTAGGTCTATACTGTATACAATATACAATAGTCTTGTATGCCATAAGTCGTAGGCTTACAAATTATGTAATAAACGTATACATTATATATTTTGCAATGGTCACCCGACAGGCTCTGCAATGGAACCCCCAAGGAAAAAGACAGGTTGGTCACCTGAAGATCACCTAGAGACGCTCCGTTGAAGCGGAAATGACAAGCTGCATCCTGTCATGGGGTGAACTAAAAAAGGCTTCCCAGAATCGAGTGCGCTGGAGAGCTATTGCGGATGCTCTTTGTTCCACAAGGAACCAAAAGAACTAAGCAATTGTTACGAATAGTTTATTGATTGCATTAAAGTCTGAACTCCACCCAACTGTCTCGACATGATAATGTGAAAATCTTGCATTTTATAATGACACATTTGAGGGAACCAATATAATTCTTCCGCAGGAGAACGGGCAGGCTTCAGGCAGGAACATAGTACTACTGAGCAGATCTTTAACCTACGAATACTGAGTGAGAGGTATGCACAACACCAACAACGCGTATGCCACGTATTTGTTGATTTTGAAAAAGCTTTCGACAGGGTCTGGCACGCTGCCCTATGTGCCATCATGAAACATTATAACATCAAAGACAACCTAACCACGCTGATACACAGCCTCTATGACGGGATCACCGGTCTTCATTAGCAACTACAATGGAGAATGGTTTAGCACTGTCGCTGGTGAACGACAAGGATGCTTGCTCTCGACAACTCTATTCAACATCTTCTTGGAGAGAATCATATGGGATGTATTGGAAGCTTGTGAATGGAGAGTCAGCATAAGTGTCAGAACGATTACAAATCTACCATTCACTGATGATATAGATGGACTGGTCGGAAGGAAAAAAATAATTAGATAGCCAAGTAAAGTGCCTGGACTAAGCTTCCTCATTCTATGGGATGCAAATCAATGTTGAGAAGACAAACTAATGCCTAATAACATCAGCGACATCAGCACTCAAATCAAGATTGGGAGACCAGAGTTTGGAAACAGGAGGCAGCCTTAAATACCTGGCAGCTATTGTATCCGAACAGGGCTCCAAGCCAGAAGTAATGGCCAGGACTGCCCAGACTACAGCTGCACTAAAGAGGCTCAAGACAATATGGAAAGACAAGAACTTAGCCCTCAGCACCAAAATCAGGCTGATGCGCTCACTGAACCTTATATGTTTGTCAGTCATGTAGTCCTGGACACTAACAGCTGAGCTAGAAAGGAAGATATGCTTTAGAAGCTTCCTTGGCCTCTGCGATAAAGACAACATCTCAATGGAGCGGAAACACAAAAAAGAATACTCCAGGAAATTGGACAATACAACGACCTGCTGGCCACAGTCGAGAAAAAATAACTAGATAGGTATGGTCACATAACAAGAGTTAATGGACTTACCAAGACAAGAGTTAATGGACTTACCAAGACTATTCTGCAGGGCACCACCAGAAGGAGGAGAAAGAGAGGAAGACACAAAGAAACGATTGGAGGAAAACATCAGGGAGTGGACGGGAGTAAAGCTGTGTGAAGCAATTAGATGGACAGAAAGACGGAAGACTGGCGTTCATATCATTGCGTTACGCCTTATCGGTGCAACAGACTACGGCATATGTAGATGTAGAAAACAATTCTAAGGGATTAATTACTTCGTGGTCTCAGACTTAATTTTTAGTTCTTTCGATGTTCTTGCTGTGAGCAATTGTTGTTTTATATATCTATACAGCTTTCTTACTGAGATTGCAGTTTAATTTGGTGTTTGAATTACTCGCTACCATCGGTTGTTGAAACTTTTGTATGTCTACATTAGCCATCAGCAACGAAATAGATAAATTGAACGTTAAAGACTCGTAACAGTATAAAAAATGTACATCGTTGCTTTATACTTCAGTTCTATATTATTTTAAACCCAAGAAGAACAGATCAATAGACTAAATTTAAATGGTTTAAAATTGCGACTAGAATTATTAAAGTAACTTTTAAATGTCATTCTTCTTAATGTTTTTTAGAGAATAGTTTCAACATCAGTTCTCAAGAAATCCCTATTGGCTCATCATATAATTGGAACATTTCCAGCCCAGTAAATACTTATATAACCCTCATGTAAGCCTAAACTACTTAATTTTGTCATTAACAGTTATGATTAAAGTTTTATAATGAGTTATAAGTATTAAAATGTAAAAATATAAATAAAACACAATAATGGCAAAACGTGTTCCATTAATTGGTTACGTTATAAGACGCTTTTTTTTGTCTGTTGATTTTGTCATCAGGTTCTTGAAATCAAGACGAACGTATTTGTAATATTTAACTTTTTTTTTCAGAATTACAGAAATAGACTTTTACCCTTACAACTGTTTGGTCAATTATGTCACCATTGCCGACAATGTTGCCACCTTGCTGGACAAAACCTGTAACAAAAATGACTCTACAATCAGGCAATTTGCATCGCAAACTAATAACATGTTTATCGGCTCCGCGTCAGCGTACAGTGGATATAGAGGCTTCAAAGGAACCTACTTTATAAGAAGTGTGTATTGTTCATTTCGTTTTACATTATCTCATGATTATTATGTTATTCTCTCTCTCTTCTCTTCTCGTCCCTTAACCTTGGCGGTCGTTGGGGGGAGCTAATGGACACTGGGTGTCTATTAGTCCTCTCTTGGGCTTGGTAGACTTGGCGGCGCCCATCTCCTCTCCAAGTCGGCGGTGGATTTATGGCTGCCTGCACCGAGGGTCGAACCCCTGATGCGGCGCTTGGGAGTCGAGCTCGCTGTCGACTTTGCTAACCAGCCGTTATTATGTCCTTGAAATTCAAGCTAAATATTTTTTTAACAAGAGATTTGAAAAGGGAGACACCCACCAGGGCGACAGTGGCGCTCTGACAAATCGTGTGAAGGTGATGGCCTCTGACTTGCTTAGATTTCAGTTTCAATCGCAAATAATATGTATATTAATTAGTTAGTTTGGCTAAGCTTAACTAGAGGTAATCTTATACTTGGTTACTATGATCTGAAACAGGCCTTTTATATAACTAAATATAAAATAGTTCTTTGTTAGTAGCTCCTTCACTTAGGGCCCTATACCACGTGTTCTTCCAGAAGTACAGCCTCGCTACAAGCCATTAACTTCATTTGATAGACAAGAGTGTAATTCTTCCAGCATTTCCAATAAAAACTCTAGATATAAAATGCTTTATTCGTATTTAACGTTATCATATTTACTGTTACCATATTTAATTAGACGTATTTACCGTTGCCTTATTTCTCATTGCCATTTTTACAGAGAACAGAAAAATAGAATCCAGAACCACATACCTGTTTAATAATATACCTTAATCTGCATTTATGTCGATGTATATATATATATATATATATTCATTTTTTGCGTTAAGGTGTAATGAATCAGAAATAATTAGATTTTCTTCTACAGATATGAACTCTGTGTTGACTGATACATTTGGCTATATAGTAACTCCTGGTTATCCAGCTGGTTACCCTAGATATGCAAATTACAGCTGGCACATTTCTGCGAAAACGGGACAAACAATTGTCTTAAGGTATGTTTGTTTTGTTGACTTGATTGGATTGATAGATCGACGTATATAGATATAGATAGATAGATAGTAAATAGAAAGAGAGATTGTTAGAAAAATAAATGATTAGATAGACAGTCAGAATAATAGATAAATAGATAATAAATATATAGATCGCGCGAGAGAGAGAGAGACAGGGAGAGGCGGAGAAGGAGAGAGAAGTCTTGGTGGTTTGACGACTGGGAACTTTAAGGACATAAGATATTATGGAAAATATCACATTTGGATTATAGTTAATATTAGATAATCTAAGCTAGCATCTGACGCTATATTTATTATATTATCTGTACACCAAAAAGCGTCACTTAGCGTCAATTCTTCATACAAAGACTATAATAAGTGACTCCTAAACGTGCTTAAAGACTTCAACTGTATACAGCTTTCGATTTTAATCTTAATTTTCCTTTGAAAAATCATAGCGAATTACCAAACCGGAAGTCTAGAGTACAGGCTGCGATTGTAAATATCCCGAAACAGAGTATATCAAGTTATCAAATAGCAGAAACATTAAAGCAAGCGGTCCATCTTATGAAAGTCTTTGTTCATACTTTTTATGATGAATGTAAATTATATCTCATTTCATGCACAACATTTAATTTAACTATTTAATTAGCATTTATTACTATTACTTATTATATTCATTTTACTCGTCTCATTGGATCCTATTTGATGCGTGACATTAGATTTCAATTATTATTCTTATTGTTTCAAATATTTCCATTCTTGTTGTGCGTCTGAAGTCCTGAACACAAGTCTTGTCCACCCGTACATTACGCAAGATGTTAACTTGAGTCTATCGCAATCTGACCTTCACCACCTCCCCACCCCTTGACCTCTCGTCCCGTTGTTTGTACATCACAAGAATTAAACATGTGTGATCCCACGGTCAAAGTCACATAGAACTTCTCTATGTTCCAGATAAATAGATATTTATCTTACATTTTAATTCTCCCTGATCGGTGTTTCGGCAAGACACCTCTATGTTTCTGGTGTTTGCGTGCCACTTCCCTATACGCACCTCATTTCCGCGCCCTGCTGCAAACGCTCCCAACCATTCTTCACCCCCATCCACTTATATTGATTATTGTTAATTGTATTCAATTTCAGGATACTCATAATTTCTTTAGAATCGTGTTGCGATTTCATTTCTGTGTATAACGGAACCAACTCCCTCTCTCCTTTATACAAACGTTTAAATGCATCTGATACTTTGACTACACTTAGAGGCACCAAAGATATGTTTATAACATTTACTAGCAATAGCTTCTATTTTGGACAAGGTTTCCTGGCATCCTATACATTACAAGGTAAAGTCCACTCTAGTAGATGCAAACCAATAACTTGAAAAATGCTCTAGATATGTAAGAGAATATAAAAATGTGTTGCATCCCAATTGACACGTCTTAACGATTATACATGCGTAAAAGGTCGAAGAGAAAAACATTTCCGGTCCCATTCGAGCATTTTATTCGAAATATGTCTGTGTGCTACGTTACTGGTTGTACGAAAATATGTAGGGGATTAAATTTTATTGCATTTCCAAAAGATGGCGCCGAAAGAAAACGATGGATCGTTAATGTCAGATTTGAAGAATCACATGTATATAATCCCAAACTAATTGCTTGATGCAAAAGAAATAATTTTTTTTATGAATCTACGCATTGTGTTTTTTTAATTACCAAGGACGCAACTCTTGATTAATTTTGTTTATAAACAAAGCTAAATTTAACCTAACGCGACTAACACTTTAAGTATTAATTATCGCCGACTCAATTTTGATGTTAAAAACGAATTCCTCATAACTAATCTTGTAGCCGTTATTTATTTGTAAACCCTGTTTGATTAGCACAAAACAATTCCTTATCATTATATTCCTTGCAAACACTCGTTTGTCAGAGGCGACTTTATTTTTTTTTGTTGTAGTTTTTTCAAATTCCGGATATTGCTTGTGAATTTGCGATACAAACACATGCAACAGATAACGCAGATGTTAACGCTAGTCGTCGGTACAGACATTTGATCTACGTATTCGAAAACAAACAAAAATGGAATTTCCACACTGATGCTCAACGCTCCTTTAACAGACAAACAGACCGATAGACGTAAGGTTGCGAGATACTTGGACTTCAAAAGGAGGACATAGTAAGGTTCTTTTCAAAACGGTTAATTTTCTTGCCGGACGTCTATCAACATTAGATAGATGAGTCTGGAATTTTATTCATATTCTACAAATATTCTTTTAATGTGTGTAACACATAGATCTAACATCCACTGATTTATATGATAATTATAAAGGTCTAAATTCATGACACTACAGCTTTTGACTTCTGCTAATCCAAAATCAATTATGTTTTTTTTTACAAAGATTTCACCACGTTGTAAGGATCAATGATCCTTCGTATTATTTTTTTTAGTATTATAATCAATGCAAATTTGTCTTTTCCAAAATATAACTTACTTTGAACAGGGGCGGATAGGGGAAACCGAAAATGGGTTCAAAAAAATATGATATTTAGAACCGAAAAAAGGTTTTGAGAAAAAAAAAGGATATTAACATCCCTAATCTAGACGATCTAGATTTTGCGGATGACCTGGCATTACTCGCACATACTCAGCAACAGATGCAGGAAAAGACCAACATCGTAACAGAAAACTCCACTCGCCTTGGCCTCAACATACACAAAGGGAAGACCAAGTTCCTTAAGGTCAACGCAGAAAACACATCGCCTATCACTCTCAATGGTGAAGCGCTAGAAGAAATTGAAGAATTCACCTATCTAGGCAGCATCGTCAATAAGAAGGGTGGAACTGACGCCGATGTAAGGGCAAAAATTGTCAAGGCCAGGACAGCATTCCTCCAACCTAAGAATATCTGGAGCTCAAGAGAAATATCCCTGAAAACAAAGATCAAGATCTTCAACTCAAATGTGAAGTCTGTCTTACTCTATGATGCTGAAACGTGGAGGACCACAGCTACCAACACAAAGAAGATCCAGACTTTCATAAACTCATGTCTCAGGAGAATTTTGCATATACGCTGGCCGGACATGATCAGTAACGATGAGCTCTGGAGTCGCACAGGTCAACAGGCAGCCGATCATGCAAAAAAGATGGAGATGGTTGGGGCACACACTCCGACAACCAGCTTCCAACATTACCAGACAGTCTCTATCGTGGAACCCCCAAGGGAAGAGGAAGAGGGGCCGACCTCGTAAAAGCTGGCGGCGTGACCTGGATGCCGACGTCAAGAGATCAGGTCATTCTTGGGGACAATTGGAAAGACTCGCTTGGGACCGGGATGGCTGGAGAGCCCTTGTTGGTGGCCTATGCCCCGAGAGGGTTAGTAGGCGTAAGTAAGTAAGTAAGTAATGTGAAGTAGAAGACTGAAGTTTATAATACCGGATTAGTTAATCATTCCAAAGAATGGTTTACTCAAGTAGAGTGCCCATAAACTAGTTAATTTTACACATAAATGAGCAGTCTTTTAAAATCATTTGTTTTGCTTTTTCGGTTTAATTTTCGGTTTCGGCCAAATTTGTAGTTACTATTTGGTTTCGGTTTCGGCCGAAAGTCATTGTATAATATTTGGTATGGTTTCGTTTTTGGCCGAAGTAAAAATTTGGTTTCAGTCGGTCTCTAATAGAAAGATGTATTGATTGATAAATTAATAGATTTTTGTTGATTGATAAATTGATAGATTTATTAATTGATAAATAGATCGATGTATTGATTGATAAATTAATATCTTTGTTGATTAATAAAATGATAGATTTATTGATTGATAAATTGATAGATTTATTAATTAATACATTGATAGATTTATTGATTGATAAATTGATTGATTTAACGATTGATAAATAGATAGATGTATTGATTGATAAATTAATAGATTTATTGATTTATAAATTGATACTTTTATTGATTGAAACATTGTGAGATTTATTGGTTCATAAATTTATAGATCTACTGATTGATAAATTTATATATTTATTTATTGATAATAGATTTATAGAGTTGTAAAGATTAAGGGAATGATGGATTGTTTTGTGGATAGATTTATTTATTGATAGATTGATATATTTATCGATTGATAATTTGATAAATGTGTTGATTTATAGCTTTGTTAAGATTGAAGAATAGATTATTTTATATATTGTTATGGACCTCTATATGATTGACTATTATTACGACTCGTTAAATCGGATTCAATGAATATAGTTGTATCTTTGTTAGAAGTCTCTAGATTCTGCTAATCTGTAGCCCAAGCTAGGGGTTCCTTGACTGACAGGTCTATGCAGCAATGTAGTTATATTCGTGATAATTATCTTCAACACCTTTCTCAACAATGATAGATCAAACAACTCCAGTTGTTGAATAAACAATTTTATTTAAATTGTAGACTCAATATAAACGATCAATAAACTTCATCAACTGATGGCAACATAAGTTTCAATACAATGGCATACAATATACAAATGAATATTAGCGACTTCACTCGACAAACTTCCGAACTGAACTAACTTTAAGGAGGTCGGGACTTTACAAAGAAAACGATCATCGAAGATTCTACAGGGTCTTAATACGCATTTTAACCTCTTTCTCTATAATTACTACGATCCAGAATTATCCCCCAATTTCCACGGGATTTGAACGAATTATTTTATTTAAACTGCCCTCAGGGCATAAAGGTCAAACCTTGGTCGCTTTGGACTCTGATACGCACTTGTTAAGAGGTCAATGCCTTACTACGTCATTCATTTATGACCGATATTCGTAACAATATGGAAAGGTTTATAGATTGATAAATTGATATATTTATAGATTAATAGATTTGATAAATTACTAAATTGATAGATTGAAAGATTAATATGTTTTAAAATGGATTTATGGTAGGACAGTTAGATAAAGATATATAGATAGATTGATTGATAGATAGATAGATAGATAGATAGATAGATAGATAGATAGATAGATAGATAGATAGATAGATAGATAGATAGATAGATAGATAGATTGATTGATTGATTGAAAGATTGAATATATAGCATGCAAGCTTTGGTATTTGTTTATCAATTATTTGTTGCTTTTCAAAGGAAACGCTTTCGGAGATGTTTGCAGTGCTACTGACCAATGTTCTGATGGATTAGTTTGTACTGGAGTTTGCACCTGTACCAGTGAACAATATTTTGACAGCATTATACAAAGATGTAGAAACAGTAAGTTAAATTCATCCCAGCCTTTTAAAGGATCTGTATTATGGTTGTCTGTAAAGTATATGTGCCGATCTTCTTATTTATACTACAATAGATAGATGGATGGATTAGTCGATGGATAAATAGATGGATAGTTGAATGTATAGATGATATGTAGATAGATATATAGGAACATCGATTAATTTATAGATTGATAAATAGATTTATTGATTGATAAATTGATAGATTTATTATATGATTAAATTGATTGATTTATTGATTGATAAATTGATAGATTTTTAATTGATAAAGTGAGAGATTTATTGGTTGATAGATTGATAGATTTATTGATTGATAAATTGATATATTTATTAATTGTTAAATTGATAGATTTATTGATTGCTGGATGGTTAGATTTATAGAGTTTTAAAGATTGAAGGATTCATTGATTTATGGAAAAGTTTATATATTGATAAACTGATTGATTTATAGATTGATAGATTTGATAAATTAATAAATTATAAATTTATAGAATGAAAAATTAATAGATTTTAAAATGTTTTTATGGTTAGATAATTAGATTAAGATATAGATTGATTGATTGAATATATAACATACAAGCTTTGGTATTTATTTATCAATTATTTGTTGCATTTCAAAGCGAACGTTTTTGGAGATGTTTGCAGTGCTACTGACCAATGTTCTGATGGATTAGTTTGTACTGAAGTTTGCACCTATACCAGTGGACAATATTTTGACAGCAGTACACAAAGATGTAGAAACAGTAAGTCGAACTTCTTCTTCATATTACTGTGGAGACCCCATTAGGCCCGAGGAAAAAGTCCTCAATTTAACTACATATAAAATGTTATAACATACAAACAATAATTACAAACAGATGACAAAGTTTCATTAGAGGTATTTAATCCAAACCTTTAGTTAAGATTCGAACGCTGGTACTGAGGGGGAAGTGATGAAGGGTACTCTTTTGTTTATGTTAAGGTATATTACGAGTGTTAATGTCGTTACTGCTATCGACGGTTTTGTTATCAATAGTTTAATTATCAATAGTTTTAGTTATTAACAGTTCTACTTATCACTCGTTTTACTTATCAATAGTTTATCTTCAACAGTTTTAGTTATCAATAGTTTAGTTATCAATAGTTTAATGATCAACATTTTAGTTATCAAAAGTTTTCGTTTTTAACAGTTTTAGATAACAATAGTTTTAGTTATCAACAGTTTAGTTATCAATAGTTTTAGTTATCAACAGTTTTAGATAACAACTATTTTCGTTATCAACAGTTTTAGACATCAATAGTTTTAGTTATCAACAGTTTAGTTATCAATAGTTTTCGTTATCAACAGTTTTAGATATGAACAGTTTTAGATAACAATAGTTTTAGTTATCAACAGTTTAGTTATCAATAGTTTTAGTTATCAACAGTTTTAGATAACAACTATTTTCGTTATCAACAGTTTTAGATATTAATAGTTTTAGTTATCAACAGTTTAGTTATCAATAGTTTTCGTTATCAACAGTTTTAGATATGAACAGTTTTAGATATCAATAGTTTTAGTTATCAACAGTTTAGTTATCAAAAGTTTTCGTTATCAACAGTTTTAGATATCAATAGTTTTCGTTATCAACAGTTTTAGATATCAATAGTTTTAGTTATCAACAGTTAAGTTGTCAACAGTTTCTTTGATAACTAAAACTAGTATCGTTGTTTTTTTTTTGTTTTTTTTTTAGTGTTGTCACATGGGGAATTCTGTTCCTCATCACCAGCTTGTCTGTCACATTTGACATGTGTCACAGACAGAAACAGCACGTCTAAGTGTCTCTGTCGAAATTCCATGTATGAGTATCAGGGATCCAGCTTTCCAGGTAGGTCACCCACAAATTTAGTTTATTCTTCACCACACAGTGTATGTATCTTATCTTACATGTTACATGCGCTCCATCTATAAAGAAGATTATTGCGTCCTACGCTCATTCGTAGTTTGAGTCTAGTCTTGCATTTTTATTAGTGCTTAAATTGTATTAAGCTACTGGTTTTCCTATTTTAATAAAGCAACCCATTCCATGCCCAAATGCCACTCGGGAAGAGAAAGCACAAATACGCATTTTGCGAATAAGGAAATTGTTTTTGTCCTTATGTTTATCTGAGCATTGTAACAAATTATTATTGTGTTGTATTTCTTAATTAGAAATTAAGGCCTTATGTATTATTGCTACTTTAATCTTTGCCCTTCTGTCCTCTAGTGTTTAGTGATTTAACTTTTGGTGTTACTCTTGTCAGTTGTTTATATTTACCAATGAAGAACCTTGCAGCACTTTTCTCAATTCGTTCTAATTTATTAAATGTTTTCTTTAATTTACGCGTCCCATACAGAAGCTGTTACAATTAAAGTAAATGTATCATGAATGTACATAAAATCTTTGGTTGAATTCGGTTGTGTGTCGTAAGCTTAGAAAAGCCGTTTCAGATAAGTGAGGTATTACAGTAAAACTGAGAATAGTTATAAATCAGTTTTATATACATAAACGTTTGGTGTGGCTTGTATGTCTTAGGGAAGGGGAGTAATTTAATTATGCAAAGATTTTATATTCGAAAAAACATTAATTTATTCTTTGAAAAAACGTGTGTTTTGCAGATTCAGAAATACGGGCCACTATCCCGACTGACTATTATGTCTCTACAAACTTCGTGTATCTGAAATGGTCCACTTCCACATTGAGACCGGACATCACCTATAGTTTAGTATGGGCGTCTAGGCAGAACGGCCCTGGTGTCATGAGATTTACGTAACTTCCCTGAAGCCACAGACCACCTACAACTTCACTATTACATCAACTTTGCCAGCAGACAATTTCTACTTCGAGAAATATGCGCAGACAACATTCACAGTAGATACTCGTTAGTAATCTTTTTCCTTTTCATATTACATGTTATTGGACAACCAAAGAAGGGAGATCACCAAAATAAATGTTTTTCATACTAAGCTACAAAGGCTTACCCCCCTTATTAAACGATTGTGCTTGTAGAAATTGTGATAGATATTGTGGTATCATAAGGCTTCGGACAGAAAAGTTTGTATATTTTATTATATTTTATTATATTTTAAGAATTCAAATAAGAAAGATAAGTAAATAATAAATAAGATAATTTATTTTTAATTATTAGTGTGTTCTGTTTTACTTACTAGGTTTAGCAGCCCCTTCCATGCATGGATGCCCTTCGATAAGATAAAACACTTATGCATTAAAAAAGAAATGAGTTTAATTTCTTGGCACTTAAATTATTTCAACAGTTTATTTTGTTCATAAGTTATTATTTAAACGTAATTTGTATACACCCGTACTCTTTTGTTTGAGTTTGAGTCTTTTCTGAATTTTTCTTATGCCAAAATACGGAGGGGAAACTTATATGACCCTAGAATTAAGATAAGATAAGAATGGGCATTTTTTTATAGCACTTCTATCCATGCTATTAAATTAGAAAACTCAGTGCGCTCTTGGTGTGATTTGCAGTGGCAGATGTATCAGCTAAAGAGAAAGGTCTTTAAGTTCTTATTAAAAGATTCTCTTGTCCCAGATTCTCTCGGTGTCTGAGATAAACTGTTCTATAGAGAATGCGCCACTGACTTAAAAGAGCGCACTCCTAAGTACTTCTTTCTGTGTCCATCCAAACTAGGAGTTTTGAGGAGTGACTGTGTTGAAGAGCGCAGTTCCCTAGATGGCTCATGCCTTGATATAAAACTAGTCCACGTTTTATTATTAGCGTATTGCCGAAGATATAAATCAATAGAAATGAACAAATATACACAAAATCCGTTGAATCTGAACATAATGTGTGTTAATTCATTAATGCTTTTAACTTCAATCATCCCTATAGAGCCACTTGACCTCGCCGGCTGTGTGGATGACACACAATGTGGCAACACTACACAGTGCGTGGGCGGAACTTGCGTTTGTCGAAATCCAGAGAATTGTGGTGCCACTGCTGATTTAAAACGTAAGCATTTGCATTTTCTGTGGCTTGAATCTAGCGCTGCATTTTTTGCGTTGGTTTTAAATAATGTTTTGGTGTGGTTTTCCTGTCTTGTTCAGGCAACCCATTACATGCACGGATTTCACTAAAGAAGAAATAGAATGTATATTACTTAGTACTTGAATATGGAATAAGAAAAGCATTTGTCTATAAGATAGACCGCTTGCTCTATTTTTAAAGCTTATATGCTCTTTTTCTGTGCGCATCCAATAGCGTTGTTTGCCTAAATGTTTCCGCTTATATAAATTGCGATTTTAATTTTAATTTTACATTAATTGAGAAAATCATAGGGATTAAATAGAACGGAAGTGAACAGTGCAAAAGGGAATCGGAAATTCCGAAAGGAAGTCATTCGAGTAATTAAAAAGCAGAAATATCAAAGCAAGCGGTCCAATTATTATAGTCGTTGATCTCATCATTGTCATAGATTATTGTGTTGTATTTTAAAGTTAGAATGTATGTTTTATGCATTATTGCTTCAAGTAGGTTAACAATAGTCGGGAAAATTCTCCATGAAGTTTGGCAAGCAATATCGATGATATTAAAATTGATATGAATGATTTTTCACGTATTAGAATTTTAAATAAGTTTTATAAAGCCTACTTGAGTGCATCTAAATGTCGTATAATACACATTGTAAAAACATAACATAAATGAACGTTTGTATCTATACTTTTAGAAGAGAAGAAACATGACACAACAAATATTGTACTTATAGCTGTAGCTGCGGCTGGCTGGGCCGTTGCTTTAGCTGCAATAATTGCTGTAGCTGTTGTATGTATCCGAAACAGACACGGCAAGACATCAAAGTAAGCAACGTAATGGGGTTATGAAGTAATTTAAGTTGTATACAGTCAAGGTTCTTAAAGAAATATTTTCTTTGCAATAGATATGTTGGTAATTAGATATAGTGGTATTAAAGCTGTACTTGAGACTAGTACTTTATTGTCCACTCACTGCCGCAAAGGTTAGTTAACCCTTCCCGTACCAACCTACTTCTATCTTATGCTGCCTTCAGTTCCGCTATATACGCGCCCGGGACTGTAAGGGTTAATATAGTCTCCGTAATAAAGGCTCAGTCGTGCAATAAGCCTTGGATAAAACCAGCATTGGCTACCGAATACAGGTTTGATTGTTATAAAACCAGCATTGGCTACCGAATACAGGTGTGATAGTTATAAAACCAGCATTGGCAACCGAATACAGGTGTGATAGTTATCAAACCAGCATTGGCTACCGAATACAGGTGTGATTGTTATAAAACCAGCATTGGCTACCGAATACAGGTGTGATTGTTATAAAACCAGCACTGGCTACCGAATACAGGTGTGATAGTTATAAAACCAGCATCGGCTACCGAATACAGGTGTGATTGTTATAAAACCAGCATTGGCTACCGAATACAGGTGTGATTGTTATAAAACCAGCATTGGCTACCGAATACAGGTGTGATAGTTATAAAACCAGCATTGGCTACCGAATACAGGTGTGATAGTTATGAAACCAGCATCGGCTACCGAATACAGGTGTGATAGTTATAAATCCAGCATCGGCTACCGAATACAGGTGTGATTGTTATAAAACCAGCATTGGCTACCGAATACAGGTGTGATTGTTATAAAACCAGCATCGGCTACCGAATACAGGTGTGATTGTTATGAAACCAGCATTGGCTACCGAATACAGGTGTGATTGTTATGAAACCAGCATTGTTTACCGAATACAGGTGTGATTGTTATAAAACCAGCATTTGTTACCGTTAAGTAGC
This sequence comes from Anisus vortex, assembly GCA_949126835.1. NCBI lineage: Eukaryota > Metazoa > Mollusca > Gastropoda > Planorbidae > Anisus > Anisus vortex. Next base: position 46,530,194 of record OX421497.1, read on the forward strand.
GACAACAGTAGCGACATTGTCCTAAATAAATTGTCCTTTGCCTCCTAGTGACACTTTAAGCATTTCCAAATATCAAAAAGAATGAAAGCCAATAGCAATTTGAGAACCTCTGAGAAATATAAACACATAAGTTCTAATGATGTATTTGCCTGATTAGTTTGAACTAGACATTCATAACTGTGTCGCAATGTGCACAGAAGCTTATCATCATAGTAATTGAACTATAGATATGAACATTATCTCATCTTATACATTACAGGCGCTCTTTCTGTAAAGTAGATTATTGCGTCCTACGCTCATCCGTGGTCCTAGTCTAGTCCTACATTTTTATTAATGTTTTAAATGACGTGAATCTACTGGTTTTCCTGGTTTGTTCAGGCAACCCATTCCATGCCCGAATCCCACTCGGGAAGAAAGAGTACTAATATGCATCAAGTCTCTTTTTTACAATAAAAACTAAAATTCATGAAGATTTAATTTTAAAAAAAATCAATGTGATAATTTAACGTCAGATGGCATGACGCCAAAAGCCATATGCCATATAGGCGGGAAGATTGTGGCCAGTTGCCGCTCATGAACATGATTCCAGACACTAGGAAATGGCAGCATAGAGAGTGAAAAGGATTGCCGAGAAACAGCTGTTTATAAAGGTTGCACCACCAACTTGCACTGACTGACGGATGCCAACAACAAAATCTGCGTGCCTATATATTTTAATTCTAGTCTAATTGACGCTAGATAATTTATTATCTTGAGAACAGTTTATCTTGTTTTGGGTGAAACCGTGTGAATATATTTTTCAGTTCATTGAGTGCCCCTGGCGGATACAATTTAAACAGCCCAGCAGCTGCCCAGGACAATGATTATAAAAAAGGCTTCCCTAACGCTAATCAGAGAAAAAAGCAGGACAGATTAAGTCAAGAAACAGCACAGAGGACAGCTGGTAGGTTTTTGTAGGTTTTAAATAGTCTTGACGAGAGGTTCCAAAACGTTCTTTCTCGAGACCCGGTGAAGGTTTATAGTTCAACTATTTGCAGGGTCCATTCTGTGTCTCTCTGTTTGTAAGATTGGGGTAGTGGAATAACATAAGGTCATCGCTACATCTGAATTCAGCCCTAAATCTCACATTCATTTCGTTTTGTAATGTTGCTTACATAATAAAATTGTGTAACTTATGTTATTGTGATTTTTAATATAAATTTTTTTAAGCGGGATAGTCTAAGACTCTAATATATAAATCATGAAAGCCTTGCTGAGATCACTGTAAATTAATTTAAAGCGCGTTCAAAATATAATGGTCCAAACTGACTATAAACATTTCTATTTAGCTTATTCTTCAATTGTTAATCTTTCCGTAACTTCTCTGTGTTTCATCATAAGTTTCATGTCATATATATATTTCTATCAGCTGCCCACAAAGACAATTTAAATAGCTGATTTTTTTTTTTAAGTTGATTTATTTTTAAATTTCACAGAGCAGACAATAATTTTTGTTACACTGTTCAAGTAAATGTCAGTTTGTATGAATTCTTCAATAAAGACTATTTCTGTTTCACTTCAGCAGAGTCAGACAATGAGTATATGAACCAAGAAGAGGTCATGGCAGCTGCAGCCGGAAGTGTCCATGTTAACAGAACATTTGAGCCCGACTCGCAGGCCGATGAACAGAATTATGACGTAGTGAATCCTCAAGATCATGACGAAATATATCAGAACTCTTACGTCATGGGCTGAAACTTGTGACGAAACATCAAACAAGCGAGACAAAATAATTATAGTTAAAAACACAATTCATTGTATAAAAGACTTGATTATAAAATATATAACATTTTACACAATTATTATGCACTACAGCCAATGTCGAATAAATATTCTTTGGGGCCGTAACGACCTAAAAGATTTTGGTGCCTCATGTATAAACTCTTTAATAGAAAACATAGAAGTAAAACCAAAAAAAAATAATTTCAGTAATAAACAACTTAGAGTAAAAAAATAAAGAAAAAATGTTTTTAATTCGTTCATATTAACTTAGAAAAAAAACGTTCCGGTTGGCTACTAACCCAAACGACATTCGTGTGAATAATTTAACCACTTTTCTTAATCGTATCGATTTTAACTTGGCACATAGACGTGAAGCCCTGAGCAAAACAGTGTATCAAATTTTTAGCTACATACCCCCGACCTCAACCGACAAGAATAAATATTAGTTAATTTTTCTTTTTTTTTGACATTGTGATTAATCCCAGGTGAATTTTAACGCATATAATGAACTTTATAAAATATCTAAATAGTAAAATATTGAGTTTCTAGTATATTGAGCTTGTAACATTAATTTAATACCATTTCATTGTTTCCATATTAAAACTAAACATTTAAACGTAAACTTTGTCATGTTGGATCAACCTACGCATACAAAACTGTATTTTATAGAGTTGACTGTACCAACTGATAGTACATTTACTTACATAATGTATTTAATAAATTGACAATTGTAATAGCCAGACAAGTTTCTTACTTTAAAACATACAAGCTAAATTACCCGGCGTTACCCGGGGAAAAATTGACATATGCCTGGCCTATATAAACATCTACAGTGAAATAATACTCCGGAATATGGAACACCTAGATGGTATTAAAGTTGGAGGAAAGAATATAAATAGTCTGAGATACCACACAGTACTAATAGCAGAATCAGAAAGTGCCCTGCAAACTATTCTAAATAAAGTGGTAGATAGGAGCGGACTTAAAGGATTAACACTCAATCTCAGTAAGACCGAAGTAATGGTAATCTCTAAGAAAACACAACCTCCAAGATGCTCTTTATCCAGTGAAGGTGAAAACATCAAGCAAATCAATTCTTTCCAGTATCTAGGCTATACAATAACACAGGAAGGCAAATGCAACAAGGAAATAAAAAGAAGAATCGCAATATCTAAAAACAGCTTCATGCGCGTAAGCAGTATCATGAAAAACAGGAATATCAGAATATGTACCAAAATGCGCATACTGAAGGGATATCTTTGGTCTGTTCTTTTATATGGGTGTGAATGTTGAGCTATTGATAATGAAACAAGGAAAAGATTGGAGGCAGTAGAAATGTGGTTTCTAAGAAGGATGATGAGAATATCATGGACTGAAAAGAAATCTAATGCAGAAGTGTTGAAAACAGCATGTACCTCAAGAGAACTCATTAACACCATTAGGAATAGACAGATGAATTTTCTAGGACATATCTATAGGAAAAATGGTATAGAAAGACTGGCTCTGTGTGGGAAAATATCTGGTAAGAGAGACAGAGGAAGACAAAGGCTAACATATGTAGAAAGCCCGAACGAATGGGCCACGAACAACAACATAAGTAATAATAACTTCCTCCAAATAGCTAACAACAGAAAAGAATGGAGAGTCATGACCGCCGATGTCTGTTCCAGACCTGGCACGTAAAGAAGAAGAATATAAGACACAGATAAAAAATTATTAACTACAATGAACATAAAGCTATAATAATTTTTCATATAATATATATATTTATTATTTACTGACAACATTTAGAAAAGGAATTTAAAATAAATATTGTAATCGGGTTAAAAAAGTGGATTACTTTTTTTTCCAACAAACAGACTATTCCTGGCTGAGAATCGAACACCCGTCTCCCGCATGCGTCTTTAATATAACTATTTGATTTTACTTAATGAAAACATTTTAGGAAATTGTAAAGTCCTGAAATTCTGTACAATCTTTAAAAAAAAAAGTAATATTAAAGAAAATGTTAAAAAGTAGAAAAGAAAAGCAAAGATTTCAGTGGGGAATCGAACCCAGGTCGCACGCATGGCAGTCGGATACGCTAATCACTCAGCTAGGGAGGACACATACCGAAAGCGAAATCGCAAAAGTAAAATATAAGACAATAAGGTCACGTGTGTTTAAATTAACCTATGTGGGTCGGAATCCACACATACAGTCTACTATCTATATAGAGTATTACTCTATGCTTATGTCATTAACAAATACCAAGTAATTTATATGATTAGACATATTATCTCATAATGGCTACCGCTGTTCTATTTACAAATGTTTACTAAAATGGGTATATTAATAAAGTGTCTATGGTTTTCCATTAGCCTTTGTGTCGTTACAATTTGAAAACCCCTAATCTAGATCTAAGTGTAAGCTCATCAACAACTTGTTCCTACACAATTCAGTGAAATGGGTGTAGCTCTACTTTACAAAAGTGTGTAATAATAGTTAGAGTAAGAAGAGGACTGTGTTTATAATGTTCTGGTCAAGCGCCTATTACTAAACACAACTGGTAGGACGGAGGAAAATAAAACAACACAACGACAGCAACAGTGAAAAGATGACGGAGGACAAGTTCTGCACCGCCCAGTGTAAGCCTCGCTACTTGAAACAGTTGAAGCTTCACGTCATGATTACCCATACAACTAGCTTCCTGGTAGAAGATGTAAAACCATGACAATTTGATACCTGCATTCTGCAGCGTCACTCTCTCTCTCTCTCTCTCTCTCTCTCTCTCTCTCTCTATCTCTCTCTCTCTCTCTCTCTCTCTCTCTCTCTTCTAGCGCCAACATATAATTACACTCATAAAACTGGTTATTAGTTAATACTGCAATTATCTCTTTATGTCTCTATCTGTGTATTTCTGTAGCTGACTCTCTCTTTATGTCTCTATCTGTGTATTTCTGTAGCTGACTCTCTCTTTATGTCTCTATCTGTGTATCTCTGTAGCTGACTCTCTCTTTATGTCTCTATCTGTGTATCTCTGTAGCTGACTCTCTCTTTATGTCTCTATCTGTGTATCTCTGTAGCTGACTCTCTCTTTATGTCTCTATCTGTGTATCTCTGTAGCTGACTCTCTCTTTATGTCTCTCTGTGTATCTCTTTGTTTCTGTCTCTCTCTCTCTCTCTCTCTCACTGTGGTTTTCAATGTCTTTCTCTCGCGATCTATATATCTGAACTATACTTTCACACAAAAACAGGTATCTTGAATTATACCTATATATAACACACAGGTATCTGGGATCCATAATATCCGATGTAGGATCCAAGCCGAAATTCTTGCAAGAATAGCCCAAACAACTGCTGCACTTTGCAAGCTAAAAAACATCTGGCGAAGCAAGAAAATCTCACTTTACTCGAGGATTTGACTGATGCGCTCCCTGGCAATGGCGTTTTTATGTACGACTGTGAAACATGGACACTTAGAACAGATCTCCAGAAAAGAATCAGAGCCCTGGAAATGAGATGCCTACGTAAAATTTTAAACATCTCCTACATGCAGTATTTGCGTATACATATTTACATTTTCGTCTGTTGTACGTTGGCTGTATTATGTAACTGTCGTTTCAGCGCATAGAACTGTTATCAACGAGATATGCGCCATACAAGCAGCATTATTATTATTAAAATTATTAAGATCGAATTACAAATGAGGCTGTCTGTGAGCGAATCACCAACGTCATCGGCCCTCACGAGGATCTACTCAGCGCCATTAAATCCAGAAAACTCAGATGGTATGGGCAAATGGCAAGATCCAAAGGCCTGGCGAAAACCATCCTGCATGGCACAGTGCGGGGTTGAAGAAAGAGAGGCAGGCAGAAGAGACGGTGGGATGATGACATCAAGGAGTGGACCGGCTTGTCTCTTGCAGACTCCCAGAGGGCGGCGCAGGACCGAGACAAATGGCGCAAAATTATCCCACTGTCAAAAAAATGGTGCCCCAACGACCCTCGCCCGGGTTATGGGATAGAAGAAGAAAAAGAAGATCTTGAACTATTTGTTTATACAACACACAAGATCTTGAACTATTTGTTTATACAACACACAAGTATCTTGAACTATTTGTTTATACAACACACAAGTATCTTGAACTATTTGTTTATACAACACACAAGTATCTTGAACTATTTGTTTATACAACACACAAGTATCTTGAACTATTTGTTTATACAACACACACGTATCTTTAACTATTTGTTTATACAACACACAAGTATCTTGAACTATTTGTTTACACAACACACAAGTATCTTGAACTATTTGTTTATACAACACACAAGTATCTTGAACTATTTGTTTATACAACACACAAGTATCTTGAACTATTTGTTTATACAACACACAAGTATCTTGAACTATTTGTTTATACAACACACAAGTATCTTGAACTATTTATTTATACAACACACAAGTATCTTGAACTATTTGTTTATACAACACACAAGTATCTTGAACTATTTGTTTATACAACACACAAGTATCTTGAACTATTTGTTTATACAACACACAAGTATCTTGAACCTATTTGTTTATACAACACACAAGTATCTTGAACTATTTGTTTATACAACACACAAGTATCTTGAACTATTTGTTTATACAACACACAAGTATCTTGAACTATTTGTTTATACAACACACAAGTATCTTGAACTATTTGTTTATACAACACACAAGTATCTTGAACTATTTGTTTATACAACACACAAGTATCTTGAACTATTTGTTTATACAACACACAAGTATCTTGAACTATTTGTTTATACAACACACAAGTATCTTGAACTATTTGTTTATACAACACACAAGTATCTTGAACTATTTGTTTATACAACACACAAGTATCTTGAACTATTTGTTTATACAACACACAAGTATCTTGAACTATACGTTCAAAGAAACAAAAAGAATATTGATTTATATAACATCCAAATATCCTACAACATACTTTAGACAACAAACGAGTAGGCCTACACGGCAATACATAAATTTGGAATTCAAAACACTATTTTAAAAATATAGATTGATTTATCGATCTATAATATTGTACATTTATTTACTTAATGCCACAAGTTTTTCTTTTCTTTAAAACATTTCAATATAGATCTACCTTTTATTCACACATTTTTTTTCACAAAATAGTTGTTGTTGTGTTGTTGTTTTCTTTGTTGTTGTTTAAAAAGTAATTTTTAACAAAATTGAAAGCAAGTTGAAATTGTATTAAGTAGAAATTTGTATAATACTGGAAAAGGGGGAGGGTTGAAGTTTAGCGTAAGAGATAAAAATAGACTATGATAACAGCTTCACGGTATGAGTCACGTAACAGGAAGTAAAATTATTAGTTTGCAGCGCTTAAAGCAAATGTCTTTAACTATTGGGTAGAACGTTGAACAAGGAAACATCATTCAATCATCATGCATCGGTCTTGGTTGTTTATTATCTGCCAATGTGTTATGGTAAGTCGCAATCATTACTGGTTATCTCTCTCTATATATATATATAGATAAAGTAGACTGTGTGTGTCTGTGTTCACCAATCATATTAGTTAATTTAAAGACACGTGACCTTATTGTCTCATATTATACTTTTGCGATTTCACTTCGGACATGTGTCTTCGCTAGCTAAGTGGTTTACGCATCGTAAAGCCGGGTTCTATTCTCCAGTTAATCTAATACTTTTTTTTCTACATTTTTTTAAATTTATATTATTTTAAAAAAAGGAATGTAAATCTACGAGCATCACCGCGCAATTTTTGTTACACTTTTATCTGTATGTTATACAGGTCTGTTATATTTTCCAGCGCGCAACGCCGGGGAATTTAGCTTGTAATTATATAATACAAGGGTAATTTTGTGTTTGAGAATTGATTGTGATAAACTAGAGTTAATAGCTGAATGCTTCTGGAACTGGTGGTTTAAAAGATTTTATTTACTGATCTTCTTCTTCTTCTTCTTCTTTATGTGCCAGGTCTGGAACAGACATCGGCGGTCATGACTCTCCATTCTTTGATGTTGTTAGCTTTTTGCAGAAAGTTATTATTACTTATGTTGTTGTTCGTGGCCCATTCGTTCAGGCTTTCTACATATGTTAGCCTTTGTCTTCCTCTGTCTCTCTTACCAGATATTTTCCCACACAAAGCCAGTCTTTCTATACCATTTTTCCTATAGATGTGTCCTAGAAATTTCATCTGTCTATTCCTAATGGTGTTAATGAGTTCTCTTGAGGTACATGCTGTTTTCAACACCTCTGCATTAGATTTCTTTTCAGTCCATGATATTCTCATCATCCTTCTTAGAAACCACATTTCTACTGCCTCCAATCTTTTCCTTGTTTCATTATCAATAGTCCGACATTCACATCCATATAGAAGAACAGACCAAACATACCCCTTCAGTATGCGCATTTTGGTACATATTCTGATATTCCTGTTTTTCATGATACTGCTTAAGCTCATGAAGCTGTTTTTAGCTATTGCGATTCTTCTCTTTATTTCTTTGTTGCATTTGCCTTCCTGTGTTATTGTATAGCCTAGATACTGGAAAGAATTGATTTGCTTGATGTTTTCACCTTCACTGGATAAAGAGCATCTTGGAGGTTGTCTTTTCTTAGAGATTACCATTACTTCGGTCTTACTGAGATTGAGTGTTAATCCTTTAAGTCGGCTCTCTTCTACCACCTTATTTAGAATAGTTTGCAGGGCACTTTCTGATTCTGCTATTAGTACTGTGTCATCTGCATATCTCAGATTATTTATATTCTTTCCTCCAACTTTAATACCATCTAGGTGTTCGATATTCCGGAGTATTATTTCACTGTAGATGTTGAAGAGGTCTGGTGATAAAACACATCCCTGTCTTACTCCTCTCTTTATTGGTTTGAATGCACTTAACTCCCCTTCATATCTAATGGCAGCTTCTTGCTCCCAGTATAGATTTCTTATTATTCTGAGGTCTTTACCATCTATGTCCAGATCTTGTAATATATTAAATAGATCTTGATGTTTGACTTTGTCAAATGCCTTAGAATAATCTATAAAGCATAGATACAGGTCTTCTTGCATCTGGATGCATCTTTCAATTAACATAGATAAGGTGAAAATAGCATTTCTTGTGCTTTTATCTGCAACGAATCCAAACTGGGTTTCTGAAATTTCCGGACGGATTTTACTTCTTATTCTTTCCATGATTATTCTGAGGAGTATTTTTGTGACATGATTCATTAAGCTAATTGTTCTGTGTGATTCACACTCTGTTGCTCCAGGTTTCTTGGGGATTGTGATGAAAATTGATCTGCTTAAGCTTGAGGGGATCTTACCAGTATCATATATTTTGTTAACAAGTTGAGTTATTTCATTTATGCCTATTTCTCCCAATGCGTCATATATTTCCACTGGAATGTTGTCTGGCCCTGGGGCCCTACCATGTTTCATTTTCTTGATAGCATTCTCAACCTCGTCTTTTAATATTGGTGGGCCTTCAACTTCAATATTTTTGGTTAAGCTTAGTTTTTCTTTCCTGTCATCATCAAATAGTTCCTCAATATATTACTGATACATTATTTAAAAGACAAAAATGTGTTTATTTAACATTAAACATTTAATTTTAAAACATTTCTTTGTACTAATTGTGGACTGGACAATAACAATCAGCTACAATGGTATTAATGCTAACCCTAACCCTAGGCTCTTGACATTTTACCCCCCCCCCCCACCATCTCGAAGCTATTTTGGAAATTTAGCAAATTAAACGCACTAGTACAAAACATATAATTTTTAATCGACTTTAATTACTTTAATAAATATCAGCATAATACAGTCTATGTTACTATAGTTACATTATTCTTATACCTAATTCTAGCTTTGTTGCGCGCAGGGCTGTAAGTTATATTATGAGATCCCTGTTTTGGCAAAATGTAGTAATAATACCTATTATAATATAATTTTCGATAGAGCTTTTTGAATGCCTTGTGACTTGCCCCATGTGGTCTGTTGGAGAAGCCAGTCTATTGGAAGAGCGCAGTCTATTGGAAGAGCGCAGTCTATTGGAAGAGCGCAGTCTATTGGAAGAGCACAGTCTATTGGAAGAGCGCAGTCTATTGGAAGAGTGCAGTCTTTTGGAAGAGCGCAGTCTATTGGAAGAGCGCAGTCTATTAGAAGAGCGCAGTCTATTGGAAGAGCGCAGTCTATTGGAAGAGCGCAGTCTATTGGAAGAGCGCAGTCTATTGGAAGAGCGCAGTCTATTAGAAGAGCGCAGTCTATTGGAAGAGCGCAGTGTATTGGAAGAGCGCAAAGGGTCGGAGATAGGGAGCATGCTCTGTCTCACTTCCGTCTTTACACAGAAGGGAGTCTGAGAGTCCATTGTTGTGAATATCTCTACTGACAAAATACGATGAAAGAATTTGTAGCGTTAAAGACTACAAATATTAAAGTCCATACATAGACTAATCTCCCTATTCGTTGAAATATGATGTATTAGATGTTTTGAACTTCTAGATTGAGTCAAAGACTATAATCAGATGGACCACTTGCTTTAACATTTCTGCTTTTTGATATCTTGAAACGCTCATTTTCGGAATTTCCGATCGCACTAAGTCCTCTAGTCGTCCGGTTTAGTAATTCGCCATGATTTTCTCAATGGAAAATAAAGATTAAAATCGAAAGTTGTATACAGCGGAAACCTTTAATGCAATCGTAGGAGCGTAGATGTCATTCAAGACAGCCTTATTGGTTACGCACGAAAAATCAAGAACATATAAAGCTCTAAAAATATATCAATCTGTCCATCTTATTATAGTATTTGATAGAGTTTAGTGAATTAATGAGATGGTCTACTTCCTTGTTTTATTTTGAAACTTGTCACACTCTATCGCCTTCTCTTCATTCTGTGCGTTTTAACCTTCGTCGTGCCATAGAACGTTGAAAGTTACCTTAGTCATTATTTAGTCAGCAGACCTATATCTACAACAGTAGATACGGTAAACTTTGAAATAGGAAGGAATGGAGCCAATGTAAACGTTAGGAAATAAAATTAATGTTTTACTTGTAGGCAATGTCTATGTTATATCTAGCGTTCTTAAGTGGAGGTTCGGAAATACATTTCTTTATATACAAAGAATGGGATGTCGTCTTTAACATGTTAATTAAATCGATAGATAGATAGATAGATAGACAGATAGACAGATAAATAGATAGACAGATAAATAGATAGATAGATAGATAGATAGATAGATAGATAGATAGATAGATAGATAGATAGATAGATAGATAGATAGATAGATAGATAGATAGATAGATAGATAGATAGACAGACAGATAGATAGATAGATAGATAGATAGATAGATAGATAGATAGATAGATAGATAGATAGATAGATAGATAGATAGATAGATAGATAGATAGATAGATAGATAGATAGATAGATAGATAGATAGATAGATAGATAGATAGATAGAGATAAATCATGCTTTGCATACTTTTCTTTTAATGTATTTTCCCCATTACTTCTCTAAGACCAAAAATTTTATCTGCCTATATTATTTATTTCATGTGAAGTAAACTATAGGATGGGTCGTCAAAATGCGGCACGCGAACCCCCCCCCCCCCCCCCCCCAAATAAAAGCAACTCAAGTCTCTTCTAAAAGACATTGAGTACTAGAGCAGGGTGACTTTTAGGATGTCGGCACGCTGAATGAATTAGAAATTCAACTTTGGCACACTTTTATCAAAAGGTTGCATTCTTGTTGTTTTGTATCTCCCATCTTTCTGAGTAGACTTATATTTATTATAAGTTCTTGTTTTTTTTTATCACTTTCATTACATATCAAGTTATAAGAGTTTTGTGTTTAGGCCTATGTAACTTTCAGTATCAGTTTTTTTCTTATATTATGTTATATACGCTTCTTGTATAGGGGGCATGGTGGACGAGCGGCAGCGCGTTCGTCTGGCGTAACGATGGTCTTGGATTCGAATCTTGGTGCAGGCTAGGATTTTTTTCCCGGGTCTGTGGGGTGCCCTGAGTTAACCCGGCTACGATGGGCTACCTGACGTTAGTTGGGGTAAAATAAAGGCGGCTGAGCATAGTGCACACAATCACCTAGTATGCCGTAGCCACAGAAACTGGTGAACGCTGCTTCACCTGCATTATGAATCAATTTGGTCCGACGCGTGCTTTACTTTACTTCACTTTTTGTGTTATAATAATATGCTCCTTCTATACAGAAGATTATTGCATAATATGCATATTTTTGTTTCTCGTCTTGCATTATGACTAGTATTTTAAATGATGTTTAATTACCGGTGTTCCTGATTTGTTCAGCGAACCCATTCCATTCCTGGATGTCATTCGGTAAGAAATTGTACTTAATGCATTTTTTCGTGTATAAATAACGAAAACTTTTGGTAGCAGTTTTTGTGTACCTACTGTTTTATTATTTCAACGAAATATATCTAGGTTTGGTAGAACTAATCAATACGTTTGTCATAGATTAGATCAAAAAAAGTATGGTTTAATCTTAGTCCCCAATGGCATCAATATTTCAGACAATCTGTCTAGACACTGCCAACGGCTGTGTAAGGAAAACGTCTGGGAAACTAGACATCGGAATGAATTGCACCTCCAGCAGTGACTGCATCACAGGTTATTGCGTCAACTTCCGCTGCAGCTGTCCGTCAGACTTATATTACAATTCATGCAGTGGCACTTGCAGCGAAAGTAAGCTGAACATTTTATTCTGTTGATTGTAAGTAGGGCCTAGTTTTCGTAATGTAGACGGCGTTGTTAAGACCTACATACAGTTCTCAATACATTGTATGCAGTAAGTCGTACACTTATGTAATAAACGTATACATTTTATATTTTGTAAATTAGTATAGAAACGTATATCGTAATTTTCGGTCTTTTAATTCCATATCTTTTTGTCAAGAAAAAGAAAAAAAATTTAGGATTTTAAATTGTGACTTGAATTTTCAGAAAACTGTTCAATATTTTTGTGCTTGTTTTTCCTGACAGAGAATAGTTTCAACATTAGTTCTGAAGAAGTTCCTTTCAACTCAACCTATAGATGGAATATTACCAGCTCAATGAATACTTACATAACCCTGATGTAAGCCTAAACTACATACATTCTATTTAATTTTATTATTAGGTAAAATTATGAAAATCTAAAATAGATTAATTACTACAGGATTACTAAAATACAATAAAGATCAAACGTACGGCCTTAAGTTCTTATTCCAAAAGACACTTCTGTCTGTTGATTGTGTGATAACAGTCTTGAAATCAAGATGAAATTATTTCTAATATAAAATGTAAGATTTTGTTCCCAGCGTAACAGAAATAGACCTTTACCCTTACGACTGCATTCTCAATTATGTCAACATCACTGAAAATAATACTACTATACTGGCCCGAACCTGTAGCCAGAATGACTCTACAATGAGAGTTTTCGCATCCAACAACAATACCATGTACATTGGACATGCTTCAGCGTTCCGGGGATTTAGAGGATTTAAAGGAATTTTCATTATAAGAAGTGAGTTTTGTAAAAAAAATTGTACCTTTTGTCTCATTGAAAAATTCAATTTAAACATGATGTTTGCACCATTTTCACGGAGATTCACAAGTACATTTTTGATGTGTCTGGCAATGGCTGGCACTAAAGTTATTTAATAATGGCAAATGTTTTGGCGGTTGTAATTAAACTTATAATTTATTGGGGGTTTTTGAAACATTGATGGTCATCAACACTTCTGGAGATGACCCGTTTCTCTCTGACGACCGTTTGCCTGGGAGCCTTCTCAATATCTGGACACAAATATGGTAATCTAATTCACATCCAGCTCAGGCAAACAACTTCTATCGTTACTTTTAAAAAGAACTTGAAAACACATTATTTTAATATTTACCTTCGTTTCACATATTTTAGACCACTATCGTTTTACATTAATATTAGGTTAGGGTCAGGGGAAAGGGTGGTCGAGCGGCAACGCGTTCGACTGGCGTACCGAAGGTCATGGGTTTGAATACTGGTGAAGGTTAGGATTTTTTCCCTGGATAGGAGGGTGTCTTGGAGGCTAACAAGCTCTGATGGGTACCTGTTTTTAGTTGGGGTAAAATAAAGGCGTCTGTGCATAGTGCTGGCCACACACCTAGTATACCTTGGCCACAGAAACTGGTGAACGCTGCTTCACCGGCCCTATGGATCAATTTGGTCCGACGGGATACTTTTAAAAAATCTTTTTTAGCCTAGAGAATTATATCCGTGTTCTTGGTTGTTTGTTGGTCGGTGTTGAATGCGCTCAAAACATTAAGTTTGTTGGCAGCGCTATTGAATAATTATTAATTTTTAAATGATTGTGGTAAATGACTCGTGTCTCACTAGAGGCTGACGGAAAAAAATCAGCACCTTAATGAGATGACGTTAGCGACATTTCAAGGAATGACCATGAAACTAGTTTATCGTAAAGTAAGATAGAAAGACCACTGGCCATAAAGCTCTTGTGTAACATTCCCTTAAGGCCGGCAAAGTGGGTTAAAGGTGTCAAACCGGCGAGCTAATGCATGGTACTGCCGGACGCCGAATGCCTCCACACCAAATCTCTGATGGTTACGAAGTGAAGATTAGTCGGTCCACCCGCAGTTTTTGGAACCAAGATGGCGTGTCTCTAGTCTGCTTAATTCCCTGCTCTCTTCAACACAGTCTCTCCTGGAAATTCCATGTTTGGATGGTTATAGGAAAAGGACTTGGTGTGCGCTCGTTTGAATCTGTGGCGCCTTCACTGTGGAACGGCTTACCTGAGACACTGAAAAACTATGTGTCAAAAAAGGCATTCAAGAAGAATTTTAAAACTTTTCTAACTAAGAAACTGATCAAGTACATCTCTATCAGCAAAAAACTTGTTTAAACTATTTTAAAATGTTATTGTCGTTTCGTGCTTCCATCGGCCGAAACCTTGTTTAAAACTATTTTAGAGTGTTATTATCGTTTCGTTTTTATAAGCGCGCTGAGCATGCTTGCATAAGCATGGAGTAAGGCGCTATATAAATGACCAATTATTATTATTATTACTTTCCCTGACTCCAAAATGAGTTAATGTTTAATGAAATAAAAAGTAATTTGATTTATCTCTACAGATAAGAACTCTGTGTTGACTGATACATTTGGATATATAGTTACTCCTGGTTATCCAGCTGGTTATCCTATATTCGCCAATTGCAGCTGGCGCATTTCTGGAAAAACAGGACAAACAATTGTCTTAAGGTATGTTTTTTTTATATTTATGTAACTTGTTTGGATAGATAGATCGAGGAATAGATTAACAGATTGATGGGTGTATTGGTAGATAGAGAGAGAGAGAGATGGATAGATAGTTAGATAAATAGTTAGATAGAGTGATAGAGAGATAGATAGATAGATAGATAGATAGATATAGATAGATAGATAGATAGATAGATAGATAGATAGATAGATAGATAGATAGATAGATAGATAGATAGATAGATAGATAGATAGATAGATAGATAGATAGATAGATAGATAGATAGATAGATAGATAGATAGATAGATAGATAGATAGATAGATAGAGAGAAAGAGAGAGAGGGTGGGATAGCTGGGTGTTTAGAAAGCAATGCAAATTGACAGAGGTTTAAAACATTAAAAGCGCATTTGATTATTTGTATTTTGTTCCATTTCAGTATACTTACAGTTTCTTTGGAATCGTCTTATGATTTCATTTCTGTATATAACGGATCCAACTCCCTCTCTCCTTTATACAAACGTTTAAATGCATCTGATACTTTGACTACACTTAGAGGCACCAAAGATATGTTTATAACATTTACTAGCGATATAAGCGTTGCATATCAAGGTTTTCTGGCATCATATATATTACAAGGTAAATGAAATCAATGTAGAGTCCACCCTAGTAACAGTTAACTAATAAGTTGAAACACTCTAAGTGTATTATGTATTGTATCATAATAACAAAGAGATGTATGGACCTAACCGCCTCTCTAAGAAGTCTTAACTATATTTTTCAATTTCTATCTTTTGTTACAAATGTAGTTAGTTCCTTCAGTTCCTCATGGAACATAGGGCCTCCGCAACAGCTCTCCAGCGCACTCGATTCTGGGCAGCCTTTTTAAGTTCACCCCATGAAAGGATGCAGGTTGTCATTTCCACTTCGCAGGAGCGTCTTAGGGCGACCAGCCTCTTTCCCTGGGGATTCCATTACAGAGCTTTTCGGGTGATGGTTTTCGTAGGATGTGCTCAATCTACCGCCACTTTCGCCGGGCGATCAGGTGTTCAAGGGGTCCGCCACAAGTCGGTGATCTTGACCTATCCTGTCCACCAAATCTTTAGTATGTTGCGGAGGCAGCCATTGACAAAGGTTTGGAGATTGTTGTGATGGCTACAAATGTAGATTACATGTATATTAAATATAGATCGCACGAGAAGGTAAACTTTCACTGTCCGCTTAAGTCCAAGTAAAATGGGAAGAAATTACCTTTAAAATATTATATTTAATTAAATTAGTGATCTCCATCGTTAAACTTATTTTTTTATTTCTTACAGTAAAATCTGGACTCTATCCTGTTGACCTCTTGTTAAATTCTTACAGTAAAATCTGGACTCTATCCTGTTGACCTCTTGTTAAATTCTTACAGTAAAATCTGGACTCTATCCTATTGACCTCTTGTTAAAATCTTACAGTAAAATCTGGACTCTATCCTATTGACCTCTTGTTTAATTCTTACAGTAAAATCTGGACTCTATCCTATTGACCTCTTGTTAAATTCTTACAGTAAAATCTGGACTCTATCCTATTGACCTCTTGTTAAATTCTTACAGTAAAATCTGGACTCTATCCTGTTGACCTCTTGTTAAATTCTTACAGTAAAATCTGGACTCTATCCTGTTGACCTCTTGTTAAATTCTTACAGTAAAATCTGGACTCTATCCTGTTGGCCTCTTGTTAAATTCTTACAGTAAAATCTGGACTCTATCCTATTGACCTCTTGTTAAATTCTTACAGTAAAATCTGGACTCTATCCTGTTGACCTCTTGTTAAATTCTTACAGTAAATTCTGGACTCTATCCTGTTGACCTCTTGTTAAATTCTTACAGTAAAATCTGGACTCCATCCTGTTGACCTCTTGTTAAATTCTTACAGTAAAATCTGGACTCTATCCTGTTGACCTCTTGTTAAATTCTTACAGTAAAATCTGGACTCTATCCTGTTGACCTCTTGTTAAATTCTTACAGTAAAATCTGGACTCTATCCTGTTGACCTCTTGTTAAATTCTTACAGTAAAATCTTGACTCTATCCTATTGACCTCTTGTTAAATTCTTTACAGTAAAATCTTGACTCTATCCTGTTGACCTATTGTTAAATTCTTACAGTAAATTCTTGACTCTATCCTGTTGACCTCTTGTTAAATTCTTACAGTAAAATCTGGACTCTATCCTGTTGACCTCTTGTTAAATTCTTACAGTAAAATCTGGACTCTATCCTGTTGACCTCTTGTTAAATTCTTACAGTAAAATCTGGACTCTATCCTGTTGACCTCTTGTTAAATTCTTACAGTAAAATCTAGACTCTATCCTGTTGACCTCTTGTTAAATTCTTACAGTAAAATCTGGACTCTATCCTGTTGACCTCTTGTTAAATTCTTACAGTAAAATCTGGACTCTATCCTGTTGACCTCTTGTTAAATTCTTACAGTAAAATCTGGACTCTATCCTGTTGACCTCTTGTTAAATTCGTACAGTAAAATCTGGACTCTATCCTGCTGACCTCTTGTTAAATTCTTACAGTAAAATCTGGACTCTATCCTGCTGACCTCTTGTTAAATTCTTACAGTAAAATCTGGACTCTATCCTGTTGACCTCTTGTTAAATTCTTACAGTAAAATCTGGACTCTATCCTGTTGACCTCTTGTTAAATTCTTACAGTAAAATCTGGACTCTATCCTGTTGACCTCTTGTTAAATTCTTACAGTAAAATCTGGACTCTATCCTGTTGACCTCTTGTTAAATTCTTACAGTAAAATCTGGACTCTATCCTGTTGACCTCTTGTTAAATTCTTACAGTAAAATCTGGACTCTATCCTGTTGACCTCTTGTTAAATTCTTACAGTAAAATCTGGACTCTATCCTGTTGACCTCTTGTTAAATTCGTACAGTAAAATCTGGACTCTATCCTGCTGACCTCTTGTTAAATTCTTACAGTAAAATCTGGACTCTATCCTGTTGACCTCTTGTTAAATTCTTACAGTAAAATCTGGACTCTATCCTGTTGACCTCTTGTTAAATTCTTACAGTAAAATCTGGACTCTATCCTGTTGACCTCTTGTTAAATTCTTACAGTAAAATCTGGACTCTATCCTGTTGACCTCTTGTTAAATTCTTGAATCTCCTGATGGCCAATTTTAGAGGGCCAATAGAATCATTTGGGGGGATTAGACCTCCTGTGTCTCAACTAAGTTTTATGTTAGTTCTCTCGATGCGTTTGAAGTAACCAGTACACTATTTCTTCGTCTCCTTTTTCGTTGTTGTAGGCCTACATAGTATACGGCGATGCTTTGAATTCCGACGATTACATATTTATTTAAATATACTTTTTCAGCATCGTGGTGATTGCTTAAGTATGAGGCTTGAATGCAGATTCCGTCGGACCAAATTATTCCGTAGGCCCGGTGAAGCAGCGTTTAACAGTCTCTGAGGCCACGGCATACTAAGGGATTGTGTGACCAGCCGCCTTTTACCAACTAATGTTATGTACCCATCAAAGCTGGGTAGACTTAGTGACACCCTCAATTCCCGGGAAAAAATCCTAGCCTCCACCAGGATTCGAAAACAGAACCTTCGGGTTGCCAGTCGAACGCGTTGCCGCTAGGCCGCCGTGTCCCATCATAGCATTGAGATATGCGTTATAGAAATGTTAATTATTATTGTTATTCTTAAAGAATATACGCAAATTACTTCATGTATACAACTATAGAGAGATAGTTGGATGAATTGATGGATAGATAAATAGATTGATACACTGATAGATTGGTGAAGTATATTGATAAATGGATGTATAGTTAAAGATAGATAAATAGATGAACAGATATATATTTATGTAGATAGATAGATGGAGATGATAGATGGATAGATAGATCGACAGAAAGATAGTTGGATCTTTTTCAGATAGATAGATAAATAATAAATAGATAGACAGATAGATAGACAGATAGATAGACAGATAGATAGATAGATAGATAGTTAGATAGTTAGATAGTTAGATAGATAGATAGATAGAAAGATATATATATATATAGATAGATAGATAGATAGATAGATAGCTATATAGCTAGATAGATAGATAGATAGAAAGATTTATATAGATAGATAGATAAATAGATAGACAGATAGATAGATAGATAGATAGATAGATAGATAGATAGATAGATAGATAGATAGCTATATAGCTAGATAGATAGATAGATAGATAGATAGATAGATAGATAGATAGATAGATAGATAGATAGATAGATAGATAGATAGATAGATAGATAGATAGATAGATAGATAGATAGATAGATAGATAGATAGATAGATAGACAGATAGGGAGAAATTGAGAGAGACATGGTGAGAGAGAGAGATGGGAGATGGGGAAGTGACTATATTTTATGTAAGCGTTTGTATTTGTTTATCGATTTATTTTTGCTTTCAAAGGGAAGGTTTACGGAGATATTTGCAGTGCTACTGATCGATGTTCGGATGGATTCATTTGTACTGGAGTTTGCACCTGTCCCAGTGGGCAATATTATGACAGCAGTACACAATTGTGTAGAAAGAGTAAGTTGAATTTATCAAAGGCTTTATATGAAGGTTGCCCTTTGTTTATATTGAGGTTTATCACGAGTTTTTAAGTCGTTATTGTTATCGACGGTTTAGTTATTAATAGTTTTTGATAAAAAAAAACTGTTTTAGTTAACAACATATTAAATTATCAACAAGTTTATTTATTAATAGTTTACTTATCAATAGTTTAGTTATCAATAGTTTAGTTATCAACAGTTTAGTTATCAATAGTTTAGTTATCAAAAGCTGAGTTATCAATAATTTATAAATTTAGTTGTAAATAGTTTTAGTTATAAATAATTTGAAGTGCCAATAGTTATATAACAGTGGTTATATATATTAACAGTTTATTTTTGTATTTTATATATTGTTATTATTGTAATACCGGGGTATTTGATTTAAAGGGTTGTCACATGGGGAACGCTGTTCCTCGTCCGCAACATGCCTGTCACACTTGACATGTGTCACAGACCGCAACAGCACGTCCAGGTGTCTCTGTCGAAATTCTATGTATGAGTATCAGGGATCCTGCTATCCAGGTAGGTTTCCCACAAATTTAGTTTATTCTTCACCACACAGTGTATGTATCTTATCTTACATGTTAGAGACGCTCCTTCTATTAAAAAAAAATGATTATTGCTTCCTACGCTCATACGTAATTTGAATCTAGTCTTGCATTTTTATTCCTCTTACTGGTTTTCATGATTTAATAAAGCAACCCATTCCATGCCCGGATGCAAATCGAGAAGAAAAAGCACTAATAAGCTTTTTCCAGATAAGAAAAGTGTTTTTGTCCTCGTGTTTATTTGAGCATTGCAACAGATTGTTATTGGGTTGTATTTTTAAATCAGAATTAAATGCCTTATGTATTATTACTACTTTACTCTTTGCCCTTCTGTCCACTAGTGTTTCTAGGTTTAGTGATTTAACATGTGATGTTACTCTTGTCAGTTGTGAATATTTACTAGTGAAGTACCTTGCAGCACTTTTTTCAAATAGTTATAATTTATTAAATGTTTTATTTAATTTGCGGGTCCCATATAGAAGATGTTATAATAAAATTCAATTTATCATGAATGTACATAAAACCTTTGGTTGAATTTTGTTGTGCGTTGTAAGCTTAAAACAGACAAAATAAGTCAGGCATTACAGTAAAACTGAAAATATTTATAAATTAGTTTTATATACATAAGCTTAATGCTTGGTGTGGTGTGTTTGTATCAGGGAGGGAAGGGGGGAAGTAATTTAATTATGCAAATATTATATATTGGAAAAAAAATATTTATTCTGCCTAAAAAACATGTGTTTTACAGTTTCACAAATACGGGCCACTATCCCGACTGACTATTATGTCTCTACAAACTTCGTGTATCTGAAATGGTCCACTTCCACATTGAGACCGGATATCACCTATAGTTTAGTATGGGCGTCTAGGCAGAACGGCCCTGGTGTCATGAACACAAAATCAAATGAGATGTTCATATCTTCCCTAAAACCACAGACCACCTACAACTTCACTATTACATCATCTTTGCCAGCAGACAATTTCTACTTCGAGAAATCTGCGCAGACGACATTCACAGTAGATACTAGTTAGTCATTTTCTCTCTTTTTACTTTAGAGTTTAGATATTATTGGCAACTGAAGAAGGGAGATCACCAAAATAAATGTTTTTCATACTAAGCTACAAATCGATATTGAGGTGTCATAGGGCTTCGGACAGAAAATGTTGTTATATAGATTAGATTTTATGATATTTAAAGAATTCAAATTAGAAAGATAATTCAATAGTAAATTAGATAATTAATTTCAATGTTTAGATAGTTCTGTTTTACTTACTAGGTTTAGTAACCCCTTCCATGCATGAATGCCTTTTAAATAAGAGAAAACACTAATTTAAAATTAATGAGTTTTATTTCTGGTCATAAAGTTCATTTTGTTAATATGTAATTCTTTAAACGTAATTTTTATACAACGATATTTTTCGTTTCCGAATTTTTTATGCTAAAATACGGAGGTTAAACTTGTATGACCCGGAACTAGTAAACGTTTTATTTTTAGCTTTTTGCCGAAGGTGTAAATCAATAGAAATAAAAAAAAACTACACAAAATTCGATGTATCTGAACACAATGTGTGTTAATGCATTGATGCGTTTAATTTCCATCATTCCTACAGTGCCACTGGACCTCACCAGCTGTGTGGATGACACACAATGTAGCAACACAACACAGTGCGTTGGTGGAACTTGTGTTGGTCGAAATCCAGAAAATTGTAGTGCCGATGGTGATTTAAAACGTAAGCATTCGAATTTTCTGTTCAGGGCAATATAGCTTCCAGATGGTTTTTTCCGAAAAATGCATTATATATTATTGTCTTATTTAAGTATGTTGAGGATTTTTCATAACCTTCTGACTAGTGAATCTTATCTTATACATTACAAACGCTTCTTCTATAAAGAAGATTATTGGGTCATACGCTCATCCGTTGTCCGAATCTAGACTTGCATTTTTCTTAATGCTTTAAATGATGTTAAGTTACTGGCTTTCATGGTTTGTTCACCGCAACCCATTCCATTCCCGAGCGCCTTTCTGGAAGAAAGAGTACTTATATGCATTTGTTTTCGATTAAGAATAAGAAACGTGATTTTGTACCTATGTTTATCTGAGCAATGCAACAGGTTGTTATTGGGTTGTATTTCTAGATAAAATTTTAATGCCTTATGTATTATTACTACTTTACTGTTTGCCCTTCTGTCCTCTAGTGTTTCTAGGTTTAGTGATTTAACTATTGGCATTACTGTCATTGTAGGAACTGACCCACTATTATTTATTATTTTCACCTTATATAGAGCTTATCTTATATGTTTAACACTTACAGTCCCGGGCGCGTATATAGCGGAACTGAAGGCAGCATAGATAGAAGTAGGTCGGTACGGGAAGGGTTAAGGTACATTATATACAGAAGATTATCACGTCCTCTGCTTTTCCGTGGTATGAGTCTAGCGTTGCATTTGTAGCGTGGGTTTTAAATACTGTTACGTCGTTGGTTTTCCTGGCTTGTTCAGGCAACCCATTCCATGTCTGGATTCCACTCAAGAAGAAATATAATGTATAATACTTAGTCCTTGAATATTGAATAAGAAAAGTATTTGTCTATCTGATCATTGTCATAGATTATTGTGTTGTATTTTTTAGTTAGAATGCATGTTTTATGCATTATTACTTCAAGTAGGTTAACAATAGTTGGGAAAATTCTCCATGAAGTTTGGCAAGCAATATCGGTGATATTAAAATTGATATGAATAATTTTTCGCATATTAGAATTTTAAATAAGTTTTATAAAGCCTTCTTGCGTTCAGCTAAATTTTGTGTAATACACAATATAAAACATAATATGAATAAATGTTTGTTTTTATACTTCTAGAAGAGAAGAAAGATGACACAACACATATTGTAGTTATAGCTGTATCTGCTGCTGGCTGGGCCGTTGCTTTAGCAGCAATAATTGCTGTAGTGATTGTATGTGCAAGAAACAGACACGGCGCGGCATCAAAGTAAGCAACCTGGTAGATTTACTTAAGTAATTTAAGTTAGGATTCTTAAAAGACTAGTACTGAAGCGCTTAGGTATGCTACAGTGTACTGCCTTAAAGAACGATTGTAGACTTTCAGAATGAAAAACAGAAGCTGGCTGATTTACAAATAAACAATCAAATTTTAAAAATAGATCAAGCCACGCATTTATAAATATATTGGCGTCACACTCAATGACAAGCTGTCTTGGTCAGACCACTGCCAAAGCATCTGTAAGAAAATCCATCAAATACTTTTCTGTCTTAGTAAACTAACGACATTTCATTTTAGACAAAACTATCATGAATCTTTTATACACTGCGACTGTTGGTAGCATCATCATCTTCGCAATAACCTGCTGGTGTGGTAATGCCACTAAATTGAACAAACAGCGTATAGACCGACTAATAATTAAAGTCTCACTAACAACACAGACAAAACTCTTGGACATCAGAAATCTATTCAATTTAAGGTGATTGTAAATCCTTGAGGGCCATGTGCACCTACTACACGACAACTACATTAGGTCTCATCGAAGTGGTCGGCTGCTTTCAATAAAAGCAGGAACAGAGAGATTTAGGAACTCTTTTGTTCCACAGTCAGTGATAATTGTTCAACAGAGACGCCAGTCAGCCAGAAATACGATAGCTGACTCCTAATGAACTTGTATGATAACTAGTATGATAGTGTGCATGCATGTCCATTTTTTACAAGTTAGATAATTTATTATCCTAAGAAAACTTTTGTATTTGTTTTGGGTGAAACCGTGTGAATATTTTTTTCAGTTCATCGGGTGGACCTGTCGGCTATAATTTAAACAGCCCTGCAACTGCCCAAGACAATGATTATAAAAAAGGGTTTCCTAAGTCTACTCAGGGGAAAAAGCAAGACAGACCGAGTCAAGAAACAGCACAGAGGGCAGCAGGTAGGTTTTGTAGGTTTTAAATAGTCTAAACCAGAGGTTCAAAAACTTTATTTCTCGAGAGCCGGTAAGGGTTTATACTTCAACTATTGCAGGGTCTATTCTGTGTCTCTCTGTGGGTAAGATTGGGGTAGTGAAATAGCATAAGGTCATCGCTAGATCTGAAATCAAACCTAAATTTCAAATTCATTTCCATTTTGAATGTTACTTAAATAATAAAATTGTGTAACATGTGTTATTAACAAGTCTTAACGATTATGCAATCATAAAGGGTCACTAAGAAGAACATTTCCGGTCTTATTCGATCATTTTCTTGGAAACATGTCTGTGTGCTACGTTACTGGTTGTACAAAAATATGTATAGAATTAAACTTTATTTCATTTCCAAAAGATGGCGCCAAAAGAAAACGATGGATTGTGAATGTCAGATTTGAAGAATCACCTATTTATAATCCCAAACTAATTGCTTGATGGAAAAGAATTTTCGTGTTGTTGTTTTTTTATAAATCTCCACATTGTATTTTTTAATTACCAAGGACGCAACTCTTGACTAACTTATTTTATAGACAAATGCTAAATTTAACCAAACGCGACTAACACTTTGAGTATTAATTATCGCCGACTCAATTTTGATGTTAAAAACGGATTCCTCATAACTAATCTTGTAGCCGTTGTATATTTCTAAAAGAGCAAAACTGGCTGTCGATTTTGAAATCAATTGTCAAACAACACCAAAAGCATGGTTTTGTTTACGAAAATAGTAAATTTCACTTTAAGTTCACGAACATTACAGTTCAAAAGGTCACACCTAATTAAGACTTTTCAATTCTGATTTTCAATATAAATATCATTAAGCGTGCTAACATATAATTCATGAAAACATTACTGAGATCAGTCTAAATAAAGATAAAGCGCGTTCAAAATATATTGGTCTAAAGTGACTCTAAACATTTCTATTTAGCCTTATCTTCAATTGTTCGTTCCGTAAGTTCCCTGTGTTTCATGTCATATATATTTCTATCAGCTGCCCACAAAGACACATTTTCTAAGTTAAAGTTCAATTGATCTGCAATCTGAATATCTGTTTCTATTTTTAAAGTTGATTTAATTAAAATTTCATTACATTTTCCACGTAAATTTCAGTTTTTATAAATCCTTCAATAAAGACTATTTCTGTATCACTTCAGCAGAGTCAGACAATGTGTATATGAACAAAGAAGAGGTCATGCCAGCTGCTGCCGGAAGTGTCCATGTCAATAGAACATTTGAACTAGACTCGCAGGTTGACGAACAGAATTATGACGTAGTGATGCCTCAAGATCATGACGAAATCTATCAGAACTCTTACGTCATGGGCTGAAACTTGTGACGAAACATCAAACAAGAGAAACAAAATAATTATAGTTGAAAACACATAGAATGAATAAAAGACTTGATTTCCAGATAATAACATTATGTATTACATACTATATTAATGCACTACAGCCAATATCAAATAAATATTATTTGGGGCCGTAACGACCTAAAAGATTTTGGTACCTCATGTATAAACTCTTTAATAGAAAACATAAAAGTAAAACCACAATAAAATGATTTCAGTAATAATCATCTTAGAGTAAAATTGAACAAAAAAAGTTTTTTTTATCATTTATATTAAATTAGCAAAAAAAACTTTCCGATTGGCGACTAACCGAAACGACAGTCGGGTCAATAATTTAACCACTTCTCTTAATCGTATCCGTTTGAAACTTGGCACATAGAGGTGAAGCCCTGAGCAAAATATTTTATCAATTTTTAGCCATATACCCCAGACCTCAACCGGCAATAAAAAAAAAATTCTTTAGACTTTGTGCTTAATCCCAGGTAAACGTAACGCATAATTCCAATAGTTTTAATTTTATATTTAAAAAAAAGGTAGCGTCTTATAAGTTTATGAACTTTGTATGCTTTTGTTTAGTTTGTAATGAGCTAAATCTTAATAAGTGTATTATACCTACATAACTAAACTACACATCAAGGATTTACTATTATTACAAACTTTGGTTTTAAGGGCTGGGGTGTTTAATTTAATACTCGTACTTCAAGCCTATTTATATTCTAAAAATTAGCTACTTTGTTAGAAAAAAAAATTAACCTTTGATCAGATTCTTAAAATTAGTATTAGTACTTTTTCTAGTACTTAGTACTTGTACTTTAATACTCAATAGAGATAAGTCACCCAGCCTGCCATGTTGCTTTTAGCTGTTCTGATGGGTTTGTTTATAAAATGGGCCATTAGTAAACGCACCAAGTATCTATATATAAAAGTCTGCATTTTCCACGACAAATTTAAAATTATTAATTATTACACCGTGTATATATAGGTCAGTGAGAATGACTCTTATTATTGTCTGCTTTAATTATTCCTTTAAGTTCAGCGCCAATGAACTTTCTCCTCACTGTTCTTGTTGTTATTGTCGTGCATTGAGCTGCGTTCACATTTATGAATTATGAGAACCACCGACGTCTTCTGAGAGATTACTGTTAAAGTAATTCATCATCTTTATCTTATCTTATAATCCTTAAAGGATTACACTCTCTCGGCACTCTTATTGTAACTGTATGAATGTATGTATGTATGTATGTATATATATATATATATAAATATATATATATATTTGATCTGGGGACCTTTTTGGTGGATTTCAGTTGCGCCATTGCAGTTTCACTCAAGAACACAATTGCATCATATATTGCATCTATAGTCCATTGGTCAATGTGCAATATTGGTCACGGGACATGTTAAATTTGCAATATTTTCATCAATGGGGCCATGGTCCCTGATGCCATAGGTACATGCTTAGCTATATATTTAATGTTTAATCCACACCGAAATAGAGGACCTACAAAATATATCTATCAACTTGGCTACATTAGTTATGGAATTATATTTGGAATTTTAAAGTAAAGTTCATGATCTTTATATACTATCTTATGTAACTATGTATGTATTAAAAAAAATGTCAAACGCTAACAGAGAAGTCGTTGTAAAAGATCGTAAAGAGAAAATCAACGTTAGCAGGCCACATAAAAAGAAAACATAAAAAACATCAAAATAACTGGAAAGACAGAGAAGGAAGATGTTCTAACGGAATGGCATGGCATGGCAGAAACCACCGAAATGCCAGAGTTTGCCTGAAAAAAACGCTACGTGGTAAGACATGATCGCCTACGCCAACCGACATGGCACCTTATGATGATGATATTATATTTGTATTTAATGGACATCACTTCACAAGAAACCTGATTGGATGGTGTGTTGTGTTTTTTTGTACTCCTTGCAATCTGAATATATTTGCTCGTGTTGTTTAGTTATTCCGTTTCATTGTAAATTGTGTTGGAGGGAAAACGTGCTATTCAAACATAGCACAATATAATATCTCAGTAATAATTGTGGTACATGTATCTCTACGGTCTTTTAAGGATATGTTTATATTCTAAGGGTTGATCTTGGCTCAATTTATTTACATGCTAATGGTGACATTCGCCTTTTGAATATTGCTTCTTAGGCAAAGTTTGTTACAGTAACAATGTTAAGCTTCTTTATTTTATTGTACATGTTTTGGAGTTTTATTTCACTCATATAGCCTTGTCTGTATAAAGTTATAACTATTTTACATATTACCAAATGTTGTTATATTTACATTGTCATAACAAAAAATTATAAAAACGTATATTTATTTACTCACAATATTTTGAACAAGCGAAATATAGCATTTTATTAACAGTTATGACTAAATTTATTTGGTCCTTTAAGTTTTCTTTTAATTTATATTATAGATTTAACAAAATATATAGACTTTATGACCGATACATTGTGAAAATGTTTTCAGAAATAAATAACTTGAAGCTTTGTTTGAAATAAACAATATTTTATTACAAAATATACTGTAATATTTATTTTTAAAAACAGACCAAGATAAAAATACATAAGTGAAAACAAAGTTTATTTTGGTCGCTACAAGATTTTACTACAAAAATAAATTTTAATATTCACTAGAAATGTAGGTAAAATTTCTCCATGAGTGGTTCGGGTCTGTCTCTCTCGATATTTCAATGTCTCGTATCAGTTTGTCTGTGCTGATGTACGTCCACGATCTATGCTTGCGCCACCATCTTAAATTTATCAGACGTGAACCAAAGCGAGGCCACTGTGGCCGACAGCCATTGGTTGGGTCGTTCGAGGTCACTGGATGTGGGGGCACGACACACATAAACAAAGGTCGTTTGTCCAACGTCCTGTGGAAACAAGCAACTTATTCAGTCTAATAAACTATAAATATTTATTTCAAACTATACATAAATACTTACAAATCAACAATAAAAGTATCGTGTATAAAATATAAAATATAGGGCTAAAAAATATTTATATTAGAGAAGGCGCTGTAATATTGTTTCGGGATGTTACTATTTCAATGGTAAAACAAAAGTATTAAGACATTCCTCTCCTATCATGTGGGTACACGTCGCTGTTTAGGAAGCGTACATTGGTTTACGCAGCCACGGCATACAAGGGGATTGTGTGGCCAGCTCGGAGCCGAGCAGCTTTCACTTTTACTCAGACTTTAATCACGAAACAATCAAAGCGGAGGGACTTAGTAACATTCTCCCCTGCCCGGGGCCAAGTAACATTCTCCCCTACCCGGGGCCAAGTAACATTCTCCCCTACCCGAGGCCAAGTAACATTCTCCCCTACCCGAGGCCAAGTAACATTCTCCCCTACCCGAGGCCAAGTAACATTCTCCCCTACCCGAGGCCAAGTAACATTCTCCCCTACCCGAGGCCAAGTAACATTCTCCCCTACCCGAGGCCAAGTAAAATTCTCATCTTTTAGCCTGGTTTCAAACTTTTCGAAATGGCATTCTCAGCAATAGACTATGTCGTACAAGTAAAAAGTAAAGTATCCCATAGGGCCCGTGAGGCAGCGGTCACCAGTTTCTGTGGCCACAGCATACTAGGGGATTGTGTGACCAGTAAAATGCCCAGCCGCCTTTACTTTACCACAACTAAACTCAGTTATCCATAGGAATAGGGTAGACACCCTGCAGACCCAGGGACAAATCTTAGCCTTCACCAGGTTTCGAACCCACTACCTTCGGTACACCAGTCGAACGCGTTGTCCAATCGTGGTCCATAACTATGTCATAGTTCTATATTAATATGGTTACATTTCTGTAAGAAAGCTGAAAATTGACCTAATATTATTTTTTTTTATTAATTAATTCAATTTCAGTTTTATGTGTAATAGCTCATACAGAATGCTAGCTGTGTAGTTTAATTAGCTTTCTCAAAGCTCGGCAACATAACTTACGATACTATATCCATTTTACTTACAAATCAAAGCAACTTTACTATAACAAAAAAATATTTCTTTTGAAATAAAAAAAAACTTGAGTTTATAGATAATATTTTTAGTATTATTACTCTTTCAGAAAGGATTTTAATATTTGAAAACAAACAAAAAAGTTTGACTATAATTTTTAATTGTTAAATTAGATTATAAAGATATAAAATATAGTAGAAAGAGAAACTTGATATCGTCAAATAGAAAATGACTAACTTGACATTGTGTGAGCTCTGCCCTGACTGCAAACATAATTTCACCAGCAGGGAGACAATTAGTATAAGGCATATGAAACCAAACACGGCTAGTACGGTCATCAGCACAATAGAGTTGTCCTCAGTGAAACTTGCACCTGTTGATACTAAGAAAACTTTGAAAATAAACATTTTAGTAAGTTAACTTAACCTAACAGCAGGCCTTTACTATCAATTATAGAGTTTTAATCTAAAATTTACAACATTATTATTTTTTTTAATTAAATTTTTAAATAAATATAAGAGGCTTTTTTTACTAGCAGTATATCTAATAATATTAAACGAGAAAAAATTGGGGGTATATTTGTTTGTGGGTTTGTTTGTTTGTTTGTTTGTTTGTTTGTGTGTTTGTGTCAGCGTTCTCGAAAACGGGCCCTACGATTTTCGAGAAAACTGTACTATTGATGTATTCTGGTGAGAAAATGCGTTTTAGATCAATCTCATTTCATTTGAACCACTGCTTGACCCTCAATTTTTGGAAAAACCACTGACCATTTCTAAAAATAGATTTTAAATTGGGCTAAAAGAAAAAAAAAGCATGTCATTGAATTTCCCATATAGCGCGATCGCGTTCAATACAACTCTTATGACGTCATAGCCAAGACGACTTTTATTTAGTATCCGCGTTTCGGTAATTCCCGTTTTAAAGCATTTAAATCGTTACCATTTTCGCCGCGCAATGAAATAAAATCAGCATGACATTGTATCATCAATAAAAAAAAAAGTTAAGATATGTTTTAACTTTGTATTTTGCACTCCAATTAGTTTTTAATATGCTTCTTTTAAACTAAAAGTGAGCTTTCGTAAACATCTTTTAACTACCTACATGCTCTATACACCACGTGTTTACGATTTGTGGCGATGCATTCTTCTACACATATATTATTATTTGTATTCACGGATACACTAGGTAGTTTATGTTTCTGAGATAAGTAAGATTTAAAGCTATTATCAATATCTTTTTTTCTATCCTTTAAATGTGTAGTTAATTTATGTTTAAAACTAATTTATTTTTGCACTGGTTGATTGTAGTGTAAATAAACAGATTAAAAAAATGCCAGACTAGACTCGGACCACGGATGAGCCTAGGACGCAATAATCTTCTTTATAAATGGAGCGTCTATAATGTATAAGGTAAGATAAGATAGGGTAAGATTAGTTTGATAGTTTATATTATGATTGAAAGAGTCCAAATTGATTTAGGGCCTAACCCTTAGCCTGCCGATACATCAAACAATTAGGGTACTATTAAAGTTGTGGAATACATTAAAACTTATATCGTTAATTGCATAGTTATGATGGTAAGTAATGTATACAGTCTTTAAAGTTATAACATTTACAACTTCAGGAAAATGCTTGGCAGACTAAAAAAGAATAATTATATTATAAACTTGAAAAAGAGAAAGGCATGGACACAAGCCTATGTAGCGCCCCAGGGCAAAAGTTTCAGCGACGCACACTTGCATACTGTAACTGCTTCATTTAATACTATATTTAGGTAATATCTGCCGCCAACTCCCCCCCCCCCTTTAGAAGTGTAGCCCCGAGCATATGCCCCCTCTGCTTCACCCCCCCCCCCCCCCCTATGTGAGGCCACTGCTGATGATAGAGCAGAAGCAGCAATATTTCAAAAATTATTTCTTGCATGACTTCGGAGGATAAAAATGATTCAGTGGATACAAATGTAAAACCAAACTAAGCAGCCTATCTAAGGTGCATTAACAACAATTAAAGAATAAACAAATGTGTAGATTACAGCAACTAGAAAATGAAACTATAGATGAGACAGAAACGAGATTGGATTATCAAAGAAAGCGTAGGACAAAACAATTAGAGGAAGAAACTGCAAAAGAACGAGAAAGACAATTGGAAGAAAAAAGAAAGCGGAGGAAAAAACCACTAGATAAGGAACTTAAATTCATGTTACGCATTGGCTTCGTTTAACGTAGATGACGATCGGACAATCAATAGTCACGGAATCTACAGCTTCCTAGCAGCAGGACAAGTCTACCAGAAGATGAATATGGCAGTAAATCCAACACAAAATGTTAAGGATGAATTTAAAAGTCCACAATACGGACAGATGTACTTCTTAGATTCAGATGACGCCGTCACCGAGCAACTGAAACTTCCACTCAATCATGAAATCAGTCAATCTCTTATTAATTCATTGGAACAAATCATTAGATCAAGCAACTCTCTTGCACAAACTTTTATGATGATGAGAGAAGTGGAAGAAAAGGTCAACCGTCATGCTATTGAAGAAGGACTTGCACCACCGTATGTGCGGCTTTTTTTCACATCGCCAGAAGGATCCGTATGAAAAAATAATAATGCACCTTTATCCGGCGAAGTATGTACTGTCGTTACATTAAATTCAGATCAAAGCAATCCAGATAACGAAATGGTGGTTCATAAGCGTGTCCAAAAAAATTTTACTTTGAAGAATTTAGACAGCCGCGTAGAGCCTTTTACTTACCCGCTGTTTTTTTCTAAAGGGAGATTAGGCTTCTCTGTTGATATGCCTATAAAAACGTCTTATGCGAGCTGACAGCACCTTAAACGCTTTGAAATGACCCAGTACCGTATTGCTTTTTCACCCCATCTTACCAAAAACCTACATTCTCAAGCTGACTGTGTGTGGTTCCTGATATGCGAGAAATTAAATTCAATGCCCTGCATTTTGGAGGCCTTTTTTTTCAGCTAATAAAAGCTTATCAATGGGCATTAATTAAATTATATCATTAAGTAATTGTTCTTTTGAAAGCCCTTAAAGCAGATTACAATAGATATTGTAATGAAAAAGAAAAGAGATGACTACAAAATACATTTGTAGGCCCATACCTGATTAAATATTCTCCCTGTAAATAGTAGCCTAAATTATGTGCACGTTTCTTATTGTTTACAATTTCTCTATTGTTTTAAAGATCTTTGATGTTAAATATATGTATCAAATATTCTAACAATATTATTAATTTCACCCTATAATTATATAAATATTTAGATAAATGTTGCAATTATTAACGTTTAAAAATAAACTGATTACATCTACAAAAATTAATGCAGGAGGTGTTAATATAAAACTGTTTAACGTAAAGTAATTGTGGACTTCTAATCACATCTTGAAATGACTTGACTACCTAATGCAGGATTTTTGTAAATAAATAATACTTAATCAGTAACTTTTGAAAATAATGTAAATTAATTATTTGAGAAATGTGAACAGAAGATGTTGACGTCAAAATAAATTTAAGGGAAACAACTCAACATATAGTATGTCATTTAACATATACCAAGTTAACCCGCTTGTTGTCATTTCAGCTAAAGTTACCTAGTTGTAAAAATAACGGTTAAACGACTACTGAATGACACCAGAGCGAAGCTTTTTGTGTGTATATAATGTAACAATAGTTTTATATTGTATTTTTTATTGCTTTTCTAGTTTATATAGAGTTATTTATTTATTTTTAATTTTGGCGTAAAGAGTATTTGTGTAGTTAACTTTTTATTATGACGTAATACAGCAATATGCTTTCTCGTAGTTTGTACGAGTTTCTAATACTATTTTTCTTTTGCTTCTGGAAAATTTCGGGAAAATCCATTTTAGAAATGTCTGCACCAACATCTATTTATAAAACACACATTTGTGCAATTAGGGTTGTTGTTGATTTTTGCTTAGCTATAAAGATAATTTTAGTATTGTACATAGGGCCTAAGTTCAGGCACTAAATTCTTCTTTGAACATTCATCGAGTAGCTTGAGTTTATTATTTAATAGTGAACTAAGATCCTAGACAGACAAAGGAATATCCGCGGACTTGTAACAATTAGGATCAGTGTTCAATCAAACTGACCTGTACTTATTGCAGGATCAGTGTTCAATCAAACTGACCTGTACTTATTGCAGGATCAGTGTTCAATCAAACTGACCTGTACTTATTGCAGGATCAGTGTTCAATCAAACTGACCTGTACTTATTGCAGGATCAGTGTTCAATCAAACGGACCTGTACTTATTGCAGGATCAGTGTTCAATCAAACTGACCTGTACTTATTGCAGGATCTGTAGACCCCCCGCTCACACATACTGGAACCCCCGGTAGCCACTGGCCGTTCTTGCAGGTGACCTGGTGAAGAAACAATAAACTCCTTCATATGAATAATAATAATAATATTTGTATAGCGCTGCCAACAAACATAATGTAAGCTCATAGCCCATTTAACATTAGATATTAGAAGTAATACTTTGATCAGATAAAAAAAACTGTATAATTAGAAGACAATACATTTATTACATCAAAACTATAACAATATGAAGGGTGCGATGATGAGATGAAAACTATACAATTAGAATTAGCTGGTGTACAATTTAGTGTAAGGACTTTACATAACTTGACTTACTGTCTTAATCTTTGGGAAGGGGGGGGGGGGTGCGGTGTCCACATTAGAGAAAAGGGACGTAATTACACTTCTCTATTGCTTTCAATCTTGGGTGACTTCCCCTGAGTGTCTTCCGGTGACAACAGCAGCCTTTGCATAGTTTGTAACCGCATTTCCCCAGACTCCTGCTTTGGTCTTCCCATTTTACTCTTCCTGAGGGGCTTCCATTGTTCACAGTTTGTGCCTTATAAATCCTCACTATCGATCGTCTCCCAATCTCCTTTTCTGATAAACTTTTACCTGGATAGATCCCACAGCTGGTCATATGAAACCGTCTCCGGCATTTTAATTTATATTAGACCTACACGTCTGAGACATCTATTTGCAAATGTCTGGAGCCTGTTAGTATTTGTTTTAATCACCATCCATGCATCAGAGCCGTTAAACAAAACTGTCTTGTTAAGTGTTAAAGATATTCTGATCTTTTTCTTTACGAGCAGCGCACTAAAGATTATTCGAGCTGTAGTGTTTTGATGTGACTGTCTATACTCTATACTTAAGATCGGAGACATTTTTTTTGGAATGAAAAGAAAACACCAAATTCAGAATAATGGAATGACTAAAAAAAAGTTGTTGTTTTTACTTCCTTTATTTTAAGTTGCAATGTCTGCAATCGTGGTGCAAAACTTTGCTTCGATTTTTCGACCACTTCCCGTGGTCCGATCGAGCTGAAATTTGGACAGCAGATTTGTGGCGCCTAACAATACATCCTATCAAATTTTCAGTTAAAACGACTTAATAATACTACACTTATGACAATATTCATTTCTTAAAAGGAAAGTATACGAAATATTTTGATTTCGCGTTAAAAATGCCTGTGTAACTTTTTATACTTTTTTCGGCGCAAAGCTAGAAAAAAAAATTATGCGCTAAGATTATTTTTAGAACAATTCATACTGAGTAAGGAGATATTTTTGAGATTTGCAACACAGATATTTTTCTTTGGGGTTTCATTTCCAGTAGTCAATCAATTGTTTAATTACATGATGGTAAACTTAGTTTGCAAATAAAGGGAGTATAATGAAAACTTCGTTTTTATGGTTTTCTTGTTTTACTCCCTTTATTTTAAGTTGCAATGTCTGCAATGGTGCAAAAATTGGCTTTGATTTTTCGACCACTTCCCGTGGTCCGATCGAGCTGAAATTTGGATAGTAGATTTGTGGCGCCTAACAATACATTCTATCAAATTTTCAGTTAAAACGATTTAATAATACTACACTTATGACAATATTCATTTCTTAAAAGAAAAGTCTAAGAATTATTTTGATTTCGCGTTAAAAATGCCTGTGCAACTTTTTATAGTTTTTCGGCGCAAAGCTAGAAAAAAAATTATGCGCTAAGATTATTTTTAGAACAATTCATACGGAGTAAGGAGATATTTTTGAGATTACCGACACAGATATTTTTCTGTACGTTTCATTTGCAGTAGTCAATCAATTATTTAATTACATGATGGTAAACTTAGTTTGCAAATAAAGGGAGTATAATAAAAACTTCATTTTTATGGTTTTCTTGTTATCTGGTCAGGTTCTAGAGAAACCTTTCTAAGAACTAAGTTACAAATACATGTAGCAAGGGCGCCCTACAGCATAGAAATTTCAATTTAATGAACAAGACTTGTAAGTAAGCAGTAATAAAATGTGTAACCATTGTCGAAAGAGTATGGCGCTGACAGTACTTCCGGAAAAGAATTGAACGCGCTTGAGCATGAATTTCTATATTTAATATGTGAAGCGTCCTAGGTTACTATTTTTCGGAAGGGTGGAGGACGCAAGTGAAAGGACGCACAGATCTCCTTGATCACATACATGTATGAAGGCTGTTGTAGTCCATACATGTATGAAGACTGTTGTAGTCCATACATGTATGAAGGCTATTGTAGTCTGAAAACGTGTACTTTTAGTCTAAACGAAACTCTTACCTGTGACGAGCCTTTCAGCTTGTATCCGTTAGTGTAACATGTTACGTTCACCACGATTCCTTCCTTTGTGTCGTACGCACTGGGCAGTAGAGAGTTAACATTGTCAGCAGTGATAATATCAAACTGGCGTTCAGCTAACACAGAACACATGACAACGTTATAGTAATCGCTCAAGCCGAGATACAACCTTTGACATAGTCAGTTGGACAAAACAAAGCCGAATGCAGTATTACTTTCATTATGTTTTTGTTTATAAAGAGCCAGTCACAAACAGTTCTTATTATGTGTTTCACTGTGTGGTTATAATAGAATAGTTAACACACACATAAAGTCCATTGACCGTTCATACAAATACTACACAGTAAATAAAACTGAGTACGTATTAGTGTCCGTCTCATATTTATTGATTGTAGACAATCTGTGACATGGTTTTTATTGATTGGTATCTTATGTTTGTTTGCTAGATGTTTTCTTTATATACATTTCAATGGACTTACCGTTCATGTTATTATATGTGTATAGAATGTAATAATAGTTTCTCTATTGTATTTGAGATTGTCTCGCTAGTTTATCTACACTTATTTATTTATATTTAATTTTGGCGCAAAGAGCTTTTGTTTAGTTAGATATTTATTATGACGTAATACACCAATATGCTTTCTCGTAGTGTCTATGAGTTTCTAGCCCGCCTTTTCTTTTGCATTCGGAAAGCTTAGGGAAAATCCATTCTAGTACTTTTTTGGAACAAAGTCTGTATTAGCACGTATTAGTGCGGTTAGGGTTCTTGTTGAATAGGACAATTATTGAAGCAGCGTTCACAAGTTTCTGTACCCACGGCATACAAGGGGATGTGTGGTCAGTGGTCAGCACAACGCACAGCTGCCTTACGTTTACCCAACTATTGGCAGGTACCCAACGGAGCTGGGTAGACTCAGTGATACCCTACAGCCCCTAGAAGTATAGCCTTGTCCAGTATTCGAACCTTCGAAACGTCAGCTCAGCGCACTGTGGCTAGGCGACCGTGTTAATTGTCTGATTCGTTGATGTATTTATATAAGACTACAATTTGTAAAAATAGTAGAGGCAAGCTTAGCTGATACAAGACCTGCTTTATATAGTCATACATTTGATGCTCAAATTGTAGCCATATTGTAGTCGGTCATATTGTAGTCATATTGTAGTCATATTGTAGTCATATTGTAGTCATATTGTAGTCATATTGTAGTCATATTGTAGTCATATTGTAGTCATTTTGTAGTCATATTGTAGTCATATTGTAGTCATATTGTAGTCATATTGTAGTCATATTGTAGTCATATTGTAGTCATATTGTAGTCATAATGATGCTCATATTACATTATCTTAAGGGGACGGTGGCCAAGCGGAAGCGCGTTCGAATGGCGATCCGAAAAATTTTGGGATTCGAATCCTGGTGGAGGCTAGGATTTTTACAGGGACGTGATGGTATCCCTGAGTCTACCCAGCTCTGATGGGTACCTGACACTAGTTGGGGTAAAGTAAAGGCAGCTGGTCATTGTGCTGGCCCACCCTGGTATGCCGTGGCCATAGAAACACTGCTTCACTAGCCATATGATCAGTTTGGTCCGAAGGGTACTTAATTTATTATCTTATCTTAAGTTTTAGACTTTAGACAATCTTTTTATACTGAAATGTATTGCGTCCTACGCCTTTTATTTGCATTAAGAACAAACTAGATAGATAACAATAAATAAAAAATATGTGTTCACATCATTGTGTTGTATATTTTATAAAAATGTGTGTGCTCATTTATAAAGATAAATTGCAAAGCTGTGGAAAAAGTCAACACAAAGCTACAATAAAGATACGTTTATTTTATAAATCGATTTAGTAAAAAATATAAAATGACATCTTAATTAATAAAAAGATGCATTAACTATAGAGTCGTTGTATCTAAGGAATCTCACTTTAATGTCTATATCAATTAATGAGCTTTAATACACTATAACAGGAGTTCACAAATTAAACTTTTTTTTTTTCTTAAGCGTACATAGGTTTGATATACCGGTATATAATATATATATATATATATATATGCTATATCCAGTTCCATAAGTGAAATTTCCAAAATGCTAAATAGGACCCTAATAGACTATATTCAAATAGTATTTTTTTGTAATTTTTTAAAGATTTTTTTTTATTATTATGTTGTAGATAAATATAGATCTAGTTTAATATAGTGTTCGTTGTACCGTATATAAATATAGTATTCATATATTTGTTCGTGTTTTCTTTTCATTGTTATTAATATACATCAGTTTTCCAAAAAGTAAGTTAGCCAGAATCTGTTGTTTCCTGGTTGGCTGGATTTTTCTGATGTGCTGTGCCCTTAGCCCTGGACTTGTTCAAATTTATTTTTCAAACTCTTGAATCGGCTGAGTTACTTTCCATCTTCGTTACAGTTTTCACGTCCAAAGGCGCATGCCATTGAAAGTGGGTGAATATGGGGAAATAGGAAATGGGGCGCCGTATATATAGAGCCACTGGCGAAGCTGTTTGCAAGATACAGCGGCGGCACCAGTGGGTTTGTATTGGCCTCTCTTAAAACAGACTTAGTAGACGCAATCCAGGTTTTATAAAGTGTTGGATCTGAAACTGATGGTAATGATGGGATGTGTTCTGTCGACGATGGTAACGGAACAGCTTCAGCTGGTTTGGACACGGCTGTGGCTGGTGTTGATTTTACTGAAGATGAACGCGGGGTGTTTTCTGAAGGGACTGTTTGATCGGACATGGCTCTTAGCGCTGGGTCAATGTGCATGGGAAGGGCCGAAATGAGGTCACGTGCTGTTGAGGACGTCTTGTCTGCAGGAAACAGGAGCAGCTCCTGTAGAGGGGAAAACAAATCATTCATGAACTGACTGAAAGGATATAATAAATATGATCAAATATTTTACAATATGCCTATATATGTATACATATAATTATATATATGTGTATATGTATGTTTGTGTAATGGGCAGGATAGCCGAGCGGCAACGCGTTCGACTGGCGATCCGAAGGTCCTGGGTTCGAATTAGGATTTTTTTTCCCGGGACTTTAGGTGCCTCTGAGTCTACCTAGCTCTGATGGGTACTTGACATTAGTTGGGGTAAAAGTAAAGGCAGCTGGGCATTGTGCTGGCCACATAATCACCTAATAAATTTAATGGTAACAAAAATATAACACCATAACAGATTCAGACCAAACAAAATGGCTGCCGGGTTCATTACAAGTAAATATCAAGTGTTTTAAAAGAAAAAAGGGTTTGGGGTAAAGTAGTAAAAGATCGAAATCGCATTGAAATATAATTTAGAAATACAAAATATTAATCCAATAGAAATACTCAGAAAGACCAAGAAATCCCATTTTTTATTCCAGATGCAAGGAAAAAATCACATAACATCTCTTCCTTTCCGAGTGACATCCGGGCATGTAATTTGTTGCCAAAAAAAAAACGTAACATCGATTAAAACTGTAATCAAAATGCAAGATCACGGATACGCACGCTTAGTACACAATAATCCTCCGTAACCAACACTACCCAACGTCAAATAGTCTAAGGGAGATAACCGTTAAATACTTTATGTCTCATAGACTCACTCCTGAAACTGAATTACCTCCCCAAAAAATGGTATTGATATAGGCCAGTGATGGCGAACCTTTTTTAGGTCGCGTGCCCAAAATGCAATACAAGACCAACTTATTTCTTTCAACGTGCCAACACGGCAATTAAAACAAAAAATACTGAGGTGTACTTTAGACAAAAATAAACGCTCATACAGTTGTCCGAACTAATTAACATCTTTTGTCCAAAAAGAATAACAAATTAACAGATCATTGAATGATACACTTTTTATACAAAAAGACATGAACTGTTATAGTTATTACAGTTAACTGTATGCATTTGGCATGATTTTGCATAGTTAATGTGATTTTTGATGATGTTTGCATACTGATGATTTGTCAAGCCTTGACTCATAGGCAACTCCGTAACTTAAAGAGCGACACATGCAGCACTCAGGACATCTGTCAGTCTGTTTCTGGTTTCAGATTTGATATAATTTAAAGTTGAAAATAGCTGCTCACACGCAGTCCAATCCCAAGTGCTTTAATCGATTTGAAAGAATTCCACACTGTAAGGATTTCATCGTCAGAGCTACCAACTGTGCTGTCCTTTGCCATCCTTTCACACTCTATCTTCTCAAGAGTTTCACGCAGATCATAGAATTTATTTTTCCAGATATAGCTTTCTTGAAATTCCAATAGCTCTATTTTCCAGATTTCCTAAATCTAACTACAATAAGCAGGAAAGATCAAGTTCTTCAAATTTGGCTTTATCTGGGGAAGTAAGAAAACAAAGGGTTGTCTCCATCTTACGGAACTATACAAATCTATTACTGAAATTCTCCTTTGCAGCTGCTACAAAACTAGACATTTCCTTGTAGATTTCCTGATGGCTTTTAGGATTGTCGGTAAATGTTATAGAATTTAGTAAATGTATTTTTACATTTGGAAAATATTTCATCTGCCGTAGGTCACTTTAAAAATTATGCAGTTTTCTTTCAAATGTTCTGATATCACAAAACATCATTTCTGCCGTTTTTCCAGAACCATGCAGTTTATATTCAGTTGGTTGAAGTGTGCAAAAAAATCTGTAAAAAAAAACACATGACGTTGGTAAGCCAGACCATTTCAGTGAGCTGTGGATAATCCTGCCCATTTTGAATCACCCAAGCATGCTACAAATCTCTCCAATACTCGTCTCTGCTCAGCCACCTGACTTTATTGATTATAAGTAAAGTTTTATACTGCGCCTTGGAAAATCATTAAAAAGGGAATTACTCCCAGCCAACATGGCCGTTTTCAGAAAAGCCCCATCAGTCAGGGGCTTACAATGTTTTGCTATGCAGAGTAACATTTGAAAGTTTGCTTCTGTAGATGATTTGTTTGAGAAAGATATTTACAGAAACTAATAGCAGGCTGGGAGAGATATTTCCTCTTTTTATTTTTTTTTTGAAGAAACTCTTTCCTTTCATTGTCGATCTGACAAAATGGCCGTTTTAGTTTTAAATCATGCATAGCGGTGTGGCTATAATTAAGCTGTTCCATTTTTCGGTAAATGCTCGCGTGCCCACAGAAATGGCTCTGCGTGCCCAGCCATGGCACCCGTGCCATAGGTTCGCCATCGCTGATATAGGCCCTACCGGTAAATAAAATTCTTGTTGTTGTTGTTTCTTTTAATTAAACTCAACTGGTATCCGAACTTTTAACTCTATTTGACTGGAAATATTTTTTTTTTCAAAAATGATGTAAGAATGGAACAAACAATAACGATATGCATTGTCTACAAATATGACTTTAAAATAAAAAATAACAACCTGTTGCAATGCTCAGATAAACATAAGGACAAAAATAATTTCCCTATTCCGTATGCGAGAAGAAATGCATATAAGTACTCGGGCATGGAATGTGTGGCCTGAACAAATCAGGAAAAACAATAACTTAATACTGATACCATTTAAAACACGGCAACCATTTGATAATAGTGTGCCAAACTCTGAATTCTAAATCATTTAGCGTGCCAACAGCTTGAAAGTTAGCCTGCTCTTCTATATTTTTGTATTCATTCTAATAAGACAATTTATTCAGCGCCATAGCAAGACCGAGGTAAAAGAACTTTCTAGAAAAAGTCATTAAGAGTTTTATATTTAATTTTAAAAAATTAATATGGTTGTTATTATCATCCATCTTTTTTGTTTTCTGTTTGCATTTATAGCAAATGCATATTTTTATTACTGACACTTTCACGTTAACGGTTAATGTCTAAACATTAATTTAGTTGTCAGGTTTTTAATTCTAGCACCTGCAATTTTTTTTTAACGCAAGTGGGCCTTTTGGCGTTTAAATGTCGCATTGTATCTGTAACTTCACTAGAACCCGTACTGACTTCCCGCCCCGAAGGGCGGGTCATCAGTCGTGGATCAGCTAGTTCCGCCCTCTGCACAATCACTCTTACGTCAAGCCTGAGAGCCGAGTGCAGACCAGCTGAAGTCCAGTCCGACCATGAATGAGAGCCAATGCGAGAAAACAGCAAAACTCGAACAACATACCGAGTGTATGTCATATTGTCCAAGCCGTTCCCACCAAGTGCATTGACCGCCTTCTGAGATTTAAATGTAAGACAATCTGTGATCATAGCCAGAAGGCCGGGAGCGATCGAAGTGACTGAACTCCCCACAATGTATGGAGACATGCCAGGGTCGTTTCATTAGATTTGGATCTCTGTCTGAGACTTTTTATTATATTATATTGTCATTTTGCGCTAAACTTTGCTAACTCTGAATACAGTTAAAAAGAATAGATAGGTAGTAATCATGCAACGTTGGTAGTTAATGTACTGTTTAAAGTTTTAAAATGAATATATATTTCTTCACTCATATAATATATATATAATTTTAAACTATTTTTTTTTATAATGTCATCATTTTAAAACTATAAATATAAGCGACTTTTTTTAATAAAGGAAAAATATAAAACATTTATAAAAATGTACACAAATAAATAATGGCTTTATTATCTCCCTTTAAGAAACGTTTCCACATAATTTGATTTTATAGTAAATCGGGGAACGGAGTGATTATACGGCGGATCCGCCGTATAACGCTCAGCGTTATTCGGCGGATTTTTGCGTGAACTCCTGACCTATATTATACATAATTGTTTATCTGGTCCTATATGCTTAATTACTATTTTTTTCGTACTGTTTAGAACAAGGTTTGTTGGCCCAATGGTTAGTAGCTTGCGCTGTCAACAGGGGTGACGCAGGTTCAAATCCAGTCAGCTCCGACATTTTTTTTTTTAGTATTATAAAAAATACACCGTAATCACTCCGTTCAATTATAGTAAAACGATACATATTTTTTAGTTAAATTCGTGATTTTTTTTGTAAGTAACCATTTGTCATTGTTTATAATTTATTCAAACATAAAGGTTACATTAGGCCTATTACTATGGCCTATGTCTCTTAATCACAATTAGAAATTGATTTTACGGTTAGGCCCGGTTAGGGTTAGGACTTAGCTAGGAATATGATCCTAATTAAAAGCCTATAGAGTCACTATAGACTATAGAATAGAATATAAAGTTTTAAGTCATAAGTATAGCCTAACTCTCACAATTTTTCGTAAATTCGGTATTATACACTTTCGGCTGTTTGAATAACGCTTCCCAAAAATTAGTGCTTCGCGTTGTAGGCAGTGGAAAAGATCCTGTATAATATAGGTCACGAGTTCACGCAAAAATCCGCCGTATAACGCTAGGCGTTATACGGCGGATCCGCCTTATAACGCCTCCCATCGGGGAAATCCAAACAAGTTATGTTTCTTAATAAAACTAATATTGCTTATTAATTAGTATTTTCTTATTTAAATACAGCATTATGATATTTATTTCAACTAGTATTAAAGGAACAAATTAATTTACGTTAAACAGTTGTAAAAAAACATTTCCTGCATTAACTGTTTAAGTAGACTTAAGAAGATTTTTTAAAACATTAATAATGCCAACAATTACATAATATAATGCTAGTTAATGAGCCTCTTATATTTATTAAAATAATAAAACAAATAAACAAAAAATAATAATTAATTATAGACTATTTATTCTTAATTAAAGAAGACAAGCATAAAAACTCTTTTGAATGCAATTAGCATGTACAGTAGGCCTATCAATTAACGAGCGCCTCGTCCTTGAACGCTTTACGCTCTACGCTAATTATTCAATGTCGGGTACATATTTAGTTACTTCTGAGTGGTCAAGTGTAAGTGGCCTCTTTGCCTATGCTTAAAACAATTTAATCAAAAGCGGAAACTTGAGTGAATGCCTAGCAGTTGAGAACAGCAGATTATTTTCCTATGAGCTTCCTTCCAGAATGGGCACATTTAGATGTTATTTCTTTTATGTTCAAAATTCAACTTGCTGCATTTTGTAATATACCGCAACCAAAAAAAAGCCTTCTGGGAGTTCTTATGTGTGCCACTGAAAATCGCTCTGCGTGCCAAGTCTGGCACACGTTCCTTAGGTTGCCGACGCCTAATTTAAAAAAACGAATAAAAATGCATGACTAGACTCAGATCACGGATGAGCGTAGGACGCAGTAATCTTCTTTATAGAAAAAGCGTCAGCAATATTAAAGATAAGAAGTTACTTTGTTTATAGAAAGCTGTTAAAAGAAATTCAAGTGTTGGAGGTGAGACATAGTGAATATAGACTCATTAAAGTCAGTGATTTCATTGTGAGATTTAGTGAATATAGACTCATTATAGTCAGTGATTTAATTGTGAGATTTAGTGAATGTAGACTCATTATAGTCAGTGATTTCATTGTGAGATTTAGTGAATGTAGACTCATTATAGTCAGTGATTTCATTGTGAGATTTAGTGAATATAGACTCATTATAGTCAGTGATTTCATTGTGAGATTTAGTGAATATAGACTCATTATAGTCAGTGATTTCATTGTGAAATTTAATAGGTCTTGTCTTGTATCTATTACTGAAACATATATATTTTATTATTAGAATTTTTATCGAAAGCTCGTTATATTGTGTACTATTACTATCAATTTAATAAAGCGTTTTAAATTTATTGTGTTTTTTTCATCACCAGCCCGGGCAACCAAAATTTTAACGTATTTGCCATCTCATATATGGCCACAGTGGCCGAGCGGCTGCGCGTTCGACAGGCCTACCGAAGGTTCCGGGTTCGAATCCTTGTGAAAGTTAGGATTTTTTTTCCCTGGACTCGAGGGTGTCACTGAGT
The DNA here is from genome assembly GCA_949126835.1 of Anisus vortex. Classification (NCBI taxonomy): domain Eukaryota; kingdom Metazoa; phylum Mollusca; class Gastropoda; family Planorbidae; genus Anisus; species Anisus vortex. The sequence continues at coordinate 46,575,172 of OX421497.1, forward strand.
CTACCCAGCTCTGGTGGGTACCTGGACATTAGTTGGGACGAAGTCGATGCGGCTGTGCATAGTGCTGGCCACACAATCACCTAGTATGTCTTATAGATCCAAACGGTCTGATGTAGGCCTACAGTTGTACAGTTCTATAGAAATGTTTAGTCCAACGTTTGTTTCACAGACAGTAAATAAAACACGACAGTTAAGCTGTACATAGTTTGAACAGCTGGATATGGAGAAGTGAGGAACAGTACCACTGACCTGCATCAACCCTTTCAGTTCATCCAAAGATCTCGTTAAGGTGACGATATAATTCCTTGCCAATAGTAGAGTAGACATCTTGGATAATTTTTTCACCGACGGACCGGAAGTGTATGGCATGACCTTGAGAAAAAAATAAGAACACAATAATCTGATCAAAATGATAAGTGCATATTAAAATTTTCTTATGGTGATCAATCAATAAATAAATAAGTCTAAACTGAGGGCGAACCCAGTTTTTTTTTCCTCCATGAATTAGCGTGTCACAAACATTTAGCGAAATTTTCGCAAATCTGGTAAATTACTGGACCGGGGGGGGGGAATAAACATTGGGACAACAATAGTAGGATGGGTAGGGTTAATGGACAAATAATTAAGGCAACTGAAGACAGAGACATTTTGAAGAATGGGAATTGTTGGCTCATTGTATGTGGACAACCCCTTAATAGATCTCACGGGTTCAAAATAATGTAAATAGAAGATAATAAACATGACCTGTCCTAGACTGCCCGACATATGAACTGGTCTGTCTAAGACTGTCCCATATATAAACTGACCTGTATAAGACTGACCAATAAATAAACTGACCTGTCTAAGACTGTCCAAGGCAGAGTTCAGGTCATGCATTCTTTGTCTTTCTCTGGTATTGATACGCAGCCTGACGTTTTCTGGCACTCGTGACCGACTTCCGGTCACCTGATAATCCCCTGGCACCTCCTCAAAATATATTCTCCTGGAGTAGCCCTGAAGACCATCGGTGCCCAGAAAATTTCTGCTTTCATCTGACAAACTTTCGTCCTGCTTGCAGAATTTGGGGCCGGGAAATCTTTCATACCTATCTAAGGGAGACAAGCGAGTGTTCGTATTAGCATCAGATGAGTCGTCTGAATTATCCCCACTTGCTAATCCATTTCCAGAAAAGTCAGCCGCACTATAACCCGTTTGGTGTATTCTGTGTTTACTGTTCAGTGGGAAATGGCCAGAATGACGCCAACTGTGGTATTTTTGTAGTGACTGTTGCTGAAGCTCGCATCGTGTTCTATCGTCTGGTTCGCTTGTGGTGTCACAATCAATGATTGTAGAATCCGTTTCATTATTTCTAATCCATGAACGGCTTTGGGTTGGCTTAGATTTGTCCATGTCTTTCCTGTGAATTGAAATTGTTCTAAGGTTGAAATCATGTCTGGTTTTGTTAACTTTTATACATTTAACACAAACAGTAGAAATAGTAGAAATAAACAAAGATACCATTCTGTACAGATAATAAAGCTTCTTATCTTATCTTATATATTACATAAGCTTCTTCTATAAAGACGATTATAGCGTCCTACGCTCATCCGTGGTCCGAGTCTTGTCTTGCATCTTTATTAATGTTTTAAATAATGTTCAGTTACTGGTTTTCCTGATTTGTTCAGGCAACCCATTCCATGCTCGAATGCCATTCGGGAAGAAAGCGTAAGCTTACTTATATGCATTTGTTATCGCATAAGGGATAAGGAAAGTGCTTTTGTCTTTATGTTTATCTGAGCCTTGCAACAGGTTGTTATTGGGATGTTTTCCTAAATTAAGAGTTTAATGCTTTGTGAATTATTAATACACTCACAATACTCTACACAATATCTATATATATAAAAAGACCGTGTTAGGCCCCCCGCGGATTCCCATTGGTCAATTTGAAATCACGTGATATCACTGACCTATCTAGGCCTAGCCCTATATACCGTCTAATAATTTTTCAAATCGGACATGTGTCTTCGATGGCTCAGTGGTAAACGTAGTGGACTGCTATACGAGCGACCAGGGTTCGATTCTCCAGTTAGACTATACTTTTTTTTTTCGACAATGAATTTTTCAAACTTTTTAAAACAAAAGACATTGTAAATCTACGGGCAATATAGATTTTGTTAAATAAAAATATTTGCCTTTTTTTTTATCCGATTACAATATTTATTTACTTTCCTAAAAGTATTCAGTAAAAAAAATATAATTTAAATATAAGATTTATAGCTTTCTTTTAAGTGTAGTTTATAAATTTGTTATCTGCACCTCAAACAGTCCTGTTTTTTTTTCACCCGGGCAACGCCGGGCTATGTAGCTTGTTATAAATAAAAATTATAAAAACAAATAATTAATAAATAATGAATGTTTTAAATATATATTATAAATCCTTTTTGACACTTTCCAGTCCTCATCGAACCATGGACGCAGTAAGGGTGGGGTGTGTGTAACAGCTTCTGTTTTATCCTTGTAGGCGTTATACACGTGAATAACAAAATAGTACAAAACAGTACAAAACAGTACAAAACAGTACAAAACAGTACAAAACAGTACAAAACAGTACAAAACAGTACAAAACAGTACAAAACAGTACAATGACAACAGTATTGACACTTTACAATAGTAATTATACAAACTCTACGTTCCAGCAAATGAATTCCATTATTATACGTAAACATTAAACAGTTCATGGGACATCCACTACATCACTCGAGAATTACTATAATCATAATATATCGAAAAATTTTCTCTTCAATCTATCATAAACATCAACTTCTTGCTATGCAAACACTGGTCACCGGCTGACCGTTACACACTACTGATTTTCACCCGTGACCGTCTTTTTTTTCCCACGTCACAAAACACATATGACATTTTTTTTTGTCGGCTGCTAGAGCTGTGTTAAACATTTTCTTGTTTTGTTTTAGATAGTCCAAATGTAGATTCTAGTTGTGTAAATTTTATAGTCTGACGGTGTGGAAGCAAACAGTACTAGGCAATATTAGGGTTTCAATTAATTAGTTATACTTCACAGTGAAGCCGGCTGGTCCAGCGGTTAGTTCACCGGACTGTCAACCAAAAACCAACTGACACGTCGCGGGTTCTATCCCTGCCACCGACCGATGCCTGTCGCCTTGCAGGAGGATTGGGCCTAGTGGACGTAATAATCTTTTATCTAAAAGGAACGTCTGCAAACTTACAGGAAATCTAGGCTGTTTTCGCTGTTTTCGCTGTTTTCGCTGTTTTCGCTGTTTTCGCTGTTTTCGCTGTTTTTGCTGTTTTTGCTGTTTTTCCCAATCTTATTTATATTTGTTATTGTTTAGCCTTATTGTTATTGTTATTTGACAAAGTCAAACATCAAGATCTATTTAATATATTACAAAATCTGGACATAGATGGTAAAGAGCTCAGAATAATAAGAAATCTATACTGGGAGCAAGAAGCTGCCATTAGATATGAAGGGGAGTTAAGTGCATTCAAACCAATAAAGAGAGGAGTAAGACAGGGATGTGTTTTATCACCAGACCTCTTCAACATCTACAGTGAAATAATACTCCGGAATATCGAACACCTAGATGGTATTAAAGTTGGAGGAAAGAATATAAATAATCTGAGATATGCAGATGACACAGTACTAATAGCAGAATCAGAAAGTGCCCTGCAAACTATTCTAAATAAGGTGGTAGAAGAGAGCCGACTTAAAGGATTAACACTCAATCTCAGTAAGACCGAAGTATTGGTAATCTCTAAGAAAAGACAACCTCCAAGATGCTCTTTATCCAGTGAAGGTGAAAACATCAAGCAAATCAATTCTTTCCAGTATCTAGGCTATACAATAACACAGGAAGGCAAATGCAACAAAGAAATAAAGAGAAGAATCGCAATAGCTAAAAACAGCTTCATGAGCTTAAGCAGTATCATGAAAAACAGGAATATCAGAATATGTACCAAAATGCGCATACTGAAGGGGTATGTTTGGTCTGTTCTTCTATATGGATGTGAATGTTGGACTATTGATAATGAAACAAGGAAAAGATTGGAGGCAGTAGAAATGTGGTTTCTAAGAAGGATGATGAGAATATCATGGACTGAAAAGAAATCTAATGCAGATGTGTTGAAAACAGCATGTACCTCAAGAGAACTCATTAACACCATTAGGAATAGACAGATGAAATTTCTAGGACACATCTATAGGAAAAATGGTATAGAAAGACTGGCTTTGTGTGGGAAAATATCTGGTAAGAGAGACAGAGGAAGACAAAGGCTAACATATGTAGAAAGCCTGAACGAATGGGCCACGAACAACAACATAAGTAATAATAACTTTCTGCAAAAAGCTAACAACAGGAAAGAATGGAGAGTCATGACCGCCGATGTCTGTTCCAGACCTGGCACATAAAGAAGAAGAAGAAGATTGTTTAGCCTATTTCACGATCCGCTAAATATTGTTATTAACAACACTAGTCTATTATCATAATGGGACACTGGCGTACCGAATGTCCTGGGTTTGAATCCTGGTGCAGGCTAGGACTGGAGGGTGTCCCTGAGTCTACCCAGCCCTGATGGGTACCTGACACTAGTTGGGGAAAAGTAAAGGCGGCTGTGCATTGTGCTGGCCACACATCCCCTAGTATGCCGTGGCCACATAAACTGGTGAACGCTGCTTCGCCAGCCCTATAATCAGTTTGGTCCGACGGGTACTTTACTTACTTTACTACCATAGCTATATACCTAACGTACCTATGTAAGTGTAGGTCTATTTCTCCACTAGTATTACACTATTCACCTAGTAACTAACTTGTGGTTATTTTTACCTGGTTCTCGTTGTTCTCATAGTAACGAATTCCTTAATAAAAAAATACACTGTGCAAAAAAAACAATATTGTAAATTTACTTACCACAAAATTACTTTTGTTTCAAATGACAATTGTGATGGTCAGCGGCTGACCGTTAGATCAACAGTGATGGTCAATGTTTCTGCTACACGCGGTCCAAGCCCGAGAACCAATTAAACAGCGTACAGACAGGCGAACCAATGTCCGTTCACTTGGTCACGCCCATAAGTTAACCGCTACTCTATTATCAAGTAATGTAAGGTGTCCACTTCGTGTCAATCATTCTTAAGCCACGCCTCGTCTTGGCATATTTTTTTTAATTCTGTCTTTGTTTCGCTATTGGCACATTCTGTGTTCAGTAGATTCTGTTATTATAACAAACATGTTTGCCGAAATAAAGTACCCTTCGGACCAAACTGATCATAGGGATGGTGAAGCAGCGTTCACCAGTTTCTGTGGCCACGGCATACGAGGGGATGTGTGGCCAGCACAATGCCCAGCCGTCTTTACTTTACCCCAACTAAGTGTCAGGCACCTATCAAAGCTGGGTGGACTCTGGGACACCCTCATTCCTCGGGAAAAAATCCTAGCCTGCGCAAGAATTTGAACCCAGAACATTCGGATAACCAGTCAGTGGGGGACAGAGGGGGACAAAACAATCTAAACCTGGTTTCTAAAGGAAAAAAAATACCGTTTAATATCCCACAATTTGCTTTTAAAATAACAATCAATAGGGCCTAAACATTTTAAAATAATTCAATTATAACAAATAAAGAAAAAAAAATGAAAATTAAGAAGAGCACTTTGTTTTGGCATTCCAAGATACTTACAACATCTCTAAAATTTAATTCATTTATCTGTGAATCTATATTGGTTTACATTAAATTAACGCTAAAGCTGGACATTGACGTATCTTATAATATGTTAGAGACGATCCTTTTAATAGGATTATAATCTAACACTTATCTTATCTGTGGTTTTACTCTATTCTTTGATTGGTAGGGGAAATAATTAGATTGTAGGCCTAAATACATTTTTTTTTTATTTTACATTTCTTTATTTCGTAATTGTTTCCCCTATTCACCTACAATGATGACAGAAGTTTTGGAAATTCCCAGAAACTCCAACCCAGTTTTCAACAGCATAACAGAACCGACAAGAACGCGTCTTTTCTTCCTCGTGTGTTTTCTTGTTCAAGGTGTCCAGCCCTACGCCCCATATTTAAGGCAAGCATTGTCGAGGTGCGAAACGAAATAGTGTTGCACTAATTGTAGTCTGGTGGAGACTACCTGAAGATGGCTATCAGGAGGGGGGGGGGGGGGGCACGCCGCACGCCTTTACTTCCGGACACGCGCAACTGAATGGACGTGATATGGGCGTCGGGTGGCCACAAACAGTGGCTCCCCTTCAGCCGGCTAGCATCTGTGATACTGATGGGTGGGGGAGGGGGGGCGGCTAGCCGATGGGGCCTCGGGGCTAAGTAAGATTCAACCGGATATGCGTAACGCCTTAGAAAAAAAATAATTGCATTTTAACAGTATACATTAATTAACAATATGCATATTTCGTTTTTTTTTCTATAATGTTATGAGCGGACAATAAGTTATTAAACACATTTTTAGTTTTTAGTAACTTTTAACCTACTTTATAACCATTCTACGTTATCGTACTTAATTCACAAAACATAATAGGCCTACAATAATCAATTATAAATCTATTCTAAACGTCGCTATATTATAATATTAACAGATATAAACTTATCTAGTGCCTAAAAAGACAAAGATAGTAAAGGCCCCTGACGCTACAATTCACCTATAACATGTCTTAGGTATTACAGGTTGATAACTGTTTAAAACTTATTGTGCACTTCACTAATAGACATTATGGACCCCTTAGATCCTGGGGCTACAGGACACAACGCGACTCTAAAATGGTGAAATTGATAAGTCTAATTATCTTATCTTATAAATTACAGACACTCCTTCTTTAAAGAAGATTATTGCGTCCTACGCTCATCCGTGGTCTGAGTCTAGTCTTGGATTTTCATCAGTGTTTTAAATGATGTTAAGATACGGTTTTTTCGTGGTTTGTTCAAGCAACCCATTCCATGCCCGGATGCCTCTCGGGAAGAAAGAGTACTTATATGCATTTGGCCTCGCGTACGTGATAAGAAAAGTGTTTTTTGTCCGTATGTTTTTTTTCTAAGCATTGTGCCACTGAAAATTGTTCTGCGTGCCAAATTTGGCAAGCGGGCCTTACGTTGCCGTCCCCTGCTCTAGTTTTTCTAGCTTTTGTAATTTACCTATTGCTGTTACGCTTGTCAGTTGTGAATATTCGCAAGAATATTGCAGGAATTTAATTACATTTTTAGTTTTTATTCTCTTATATGACCATTTGGCCATCTTAATGTGTACGGATGGTTGTATTATTATATTATAAATACATCATATCATCATACATATTAAAATATACTGCACAAACATAAGGCCTATAGGCCTGCTTAAAATTTCTTTAATTAATACAATGGTTTCATAAATAATATGCATGTGTTTAATCAATACACAGTTTTCTCCCTTTAAATGTATCTCTAATTTGTATTACAAAGTAAATTGTTTTCTATTTCTATTGTAATTTTTCACTACGAGTTATCTCTCTTGTTCAAGCGACTTTCTGCAGGAATTGTTTCCCCTTGTTAATTGGAGACTTCTTCGCGTGTCTGTCTGCCTCCAGGGCAGTGACGTCCGCTGGGCGGTGCTGCGGTCAGCAGAAGAAAGCAGGCCCGGGTGTCACCTGTCCAGAGGTCCGCGGTCAGTTGATCAGAAGCCCGGTCCAATTTATGGCCACTGATTGAAACCCCCGGACAGAACATCCAGACAGAAGGAGCTGGTTTAAATCTAATTTACAAGCCGCCTTTATAGCCTCACTTCTTTCTGCTCTTTTCCAGTCTTTCTACCTTCTCTCTCTCTCTCTCTCTCTCTTTCTCTCTCTCTCTCTCTCTCTCTGCTTCTCTCCCCCCACCCTCTTCTTCTATCTTTCCTTTTCCATCCTATCTTATCATATGCTCATTCTCTTTATCACTATTTCTCTTCCTTCTCCCTATCTCTTTCTCTCTCTCTCTCGGGACACTCTCTCTCTATTCCTTAGTACTCACCCTGTCTCTCTTCTATCCTATCTCTCCCGTTTCTTCTTCCTATATTCCTATACCTTTTCTCTTTTCCGTATCTCTCTCTCTCTCTCTCTCTCTGTCTCTCTCTCTCGTTCTCTCGCTTTACATCTACCTATCTCTCTTTATATTTCTCTCTATCTTTCCTTTTCTCTTTCTTTCTCTCTCTTCGCTCTCTCTCTACCTCTCTCTCTCTCTCTGTCTCTCTTATTATGTCTTCTCTCATTCAAGCACACAAAGTTACTTTAAAAGCGCCGAAAGTGTCTTTGTTGTTAATCTAACCGTTTATACTTAGTTAAAGGTATTAAAATTAAACAAAAAAATGGCCTACTGAAAACAAAATTGTGATCTTTGTTCATATAAAGCAACAATGGAATTTAATTTTGTTTTCTTTCTTCCAGAATGGCATTGGGACTCCCGAATGGGTTACCAGTATTCATCGAACGAGACCGACAAGAACATGCGCGGATCCTACCTGGACATCTTCGTGTAAGACTTGCAAGGGGTTTGAGTTATAGAAGAAAAAAATATGTAAAAATTTTGCTTAGCCCTCACAAGGCTTGCAACGTAGAACGCTGCCAACCCTGGGTCGACCAATAATTGGGTTTTAGTATCAGCTTAATCAAAGAACATTGCATTAAGTTAGAGGAGGGAGGGGTCGCAACCTATGGCACTCGTGCCATTCTTGGCACGCAGAGTGATTTTCAATGGCGCGCGGAAAACCTCCAAAATAGAAATTAAAGTCTTCTCTACAAGAAATTGAGTGCTAGAAAAAAATACATTTTTGGCTTTTGGCACGCTGAATGAATTAGAAATCCTACTTTGGCACACTATTATCAAAAGGTTGCCAACCCCTGGTCAGAGAATATGTTAACTAATAAAATTTTAATTTTCTTAATTCATTATCGGAATCGGAAGTATTTATAAACATTTTTATATATCAAATTTTTACGTTTACTAGTATTTATGCCCGTCAAACTTTTGGAGAAACGAATGACTTTAATTCGTTAAATCAAAAAGAAAATAAATAAACAATAAAAACTAGCGAGGCGAAAACCCGGAAACACAAAACACATAATTTGATAGCATTTTTAAATATGTTTTCAATTGTGCTTCAGTCTACAACATTAACACAATTAGTAATAGGCCTGCGTTTATCTACAAAAAATAATAATTAACGAATTAACCAATATAGCTGATATAATAAAAAAAAATTACCTAGTAGGATGTTTTCAGTTAATGTTTTTAACTTTTGTCCCGATCCGTTTAACGGCCTAGGAGTCTATAGTGGACATATTTGTATATAAACAAAGAAACTCACAGCAATTATATATATATATATATATTGATTTTTTTAACAATATTGATTATTTATAAATAGCTATACATTTTTGGTCATGAATATGGATTAACATATTAACTTTGCATAGAGGTATCTTAAGACAAGAGATTTATTTTATTTTTTTATTTGTTAATTCTGCTTATCAAGGCGAGAGAGTAGTCTGCCCTTCTCTGTTGATAGGGCCGCGCCGCGCGAGGCGAGACTGCAATGTGTTATTTGAGTAATTTTTAGTAGGCCTACCCTGTGTGGCGCATAATGATTGCTACCAGTGTGTGTGTGTGTCAGTGCGCAAGAGAAAGTCAGTGTGTCTGTGTGTCTGTCTGTTTGTGTCTATGTGTATGCTAATATCCTATTTAGGGAGTAAAACTAATAAAGCTATTTTTAGCCCTGTTCTTTTGTTTTCCCTTCTGGGCAATTTGGTTTAAGTAACTCGTTTATCAAGTACTTCTTTTTTTTTTTTTTAAAACGTGAGTACGATTACTTTGCCTTCCACCTAAACATCGGAAATCAAAGGGTGGAAGGGGGGGGGAGGTAATAAAAGGGAGGCATAATGCAATGTATCGATTCCATTTGAACAGAGGATAAGGTTGAAGAGTCGAATCTCAATAGCCCCCACTCAATCATAACAGATTTGAGGAAATCGATTCTTTAAAACAAGTTAAAGGGCTACTGATATTAGTTTTAGTCTTTGGTATTTTTGTGTAGGCTAGATGTTGTAATAGGTGGACCTATTTTGTTGTAGTTATTGTATTTTATTGGAAGGCTAGATGTTGTAATAGGTGGACCTATTTTGTTGTCATTGGTATTTTGTTGTAGTTATTGTATTTTATTGTAGGCTAGATGTTGTAATAGGTGGACCTATTTTGTTGTAGTCATTGTATTTTATTATAGGCTAGGTGTTGTAATAGGTGGACCTATTTTGTTGTAATCATTGTATTTTATTGTAGGCTAGGTGTTGTAATAGGTGGACCTATTTTGTTGTCATTGGTATTTTGTTGTAGTCATTGTATTTTATTGTAGGCTAGGTGTTGTATTGTTCAATAGTGGACCTATTTTGCTGTAGTACTTTATTATATGATATTATATGATTATATGATTATGGAACAGTTTACCTCTGACATTTAGAGAATCTGAGACAAAAAGAGTTTAAAGACCTTTCTCTTTGGCTAGTGGATGTGTGCCTTACATACTAATACATTTGCCACTGCCAAGAGCGCACAGAGCATGTTAAATTTAATAGCATGGTTAGAAGCGCTATAAAAATTATTTTTTTTATTTTCTGTCATGGGTACTTTATTGTAAGATAGGTGATAGGTGGTCTACTGTATTGTAGGCTATGTGTGATATTGTAAGATAGGTGATGGGTGGTCTACTGTATTGTAGGCTATGTGTGATATTGTAAGATAGGTGATGGGTGGTCTACTGTATTGTAGGCTAGGTGTGATATTGTAAGATAGGTGTTGTGTAGTTTGAAAAGATATTGTATTGAAGGAGAGGTCTATATGTATTGCGCTATACGATAGGCCTCGTCTTATATGAGAGTTATTGTGTTATTGTAGAAGATATATTGTATTATTAAATTAAACCCCATTCATCGCTGAACAGAAAACTAACATTTCTACTACCCTTGCCCCCCCCTCCTCCCCCCACACTCCCACCTTACCAAAGATTATAATCTGTGACAATGATGGATAAATTTAGCTTACCCCTGTCCCTTTTATTTCACACACACACATACACACACACACACACACACATACACACATAGTTTACATAAGTTACAAAACAAACAAAACCATTTGGACCAAACAATCTTAAGTTAAAAATAAAACTTGGCGAAACAACGAGACAATAGAAGATTTTTATTTAAGTTACTTTAAAATATAATTAAAACGAGAGCATAAAACTGTGGCAATAAAACCTGGCACAAATTGTATTCATTTGTTTCGAAGATTGTATATTTTAAGTGCGGACATTAAATGCATTCTGGGAAAGGGGGGGGGGGGTATTTAAAAGGATTTTGTATAGATTAATGTTAACATTTGGGATACACATTTAAGCCTTCAAGAGAAATATAAAAGCTAGTCTACATACTGTAATGTGTATATAAATGTTTTTACCGTGTTGCACAAGCAAGAAAAATTAAATACACGTAACAATATAGCCTACAACACTACACACTACGCATAACAATATAGCCTACAACACTACACACTACAATACACATACATACAATACACATAACAATATAGCCTACTACACTACACACTACACAAAAGCAGGCACTAGCTAGAGATTTGCTTTTAAATGTATTTTTATTTAAGTACTGAATTGATAAAAACCTGGTAACAAGGAAAAATTATGTCGTTTTTGTTAGATGGTTTAGCATGAAATTGTGGTGTGTTCAGATGGTTAGATGGTTTAGCATGAAATTGTGGTGTGTTCAGAAGAAGCCCGCCTATTTTTTCCCGCCCCGCACACACACTTTGTTTAATTCGGTACAGGTCGGCTGCTGTTAGTACACCGGTATGTCAATTTGACGAACCGGGTTCTATCCCTGCCGCCCTGCAGGGGTTTTAGGCCAAGTACGTAATAATCATTTTTATAGAAGGAACGTTTGTCAGTTATAAAGTATAGAGATATAATACGTATCTTATATATTACAGACGTTCCTTCTAAAAAGAAGATTATTGCGTCCTATGCAGCTATGCTCATCCGTGGTCTTGCATTCGATCAGTGATGTTTAGTTACTGATTTTCCTGTTGTTGGTTTTTCAGGCAACCAATGCCATCCCAGAATGCCACTCGGGATGAAATGGTACTTAGATGCATATTGTTCTCGCATATAGAATAATAAAAGTGTTTTGTGTTCTTATGTTTATCTCATCATTGTAACAGTTTGTTATTGGGTTGTATTTGTAAGTTGTAATTCAATGCTTCTTTCATTATTACTTCTTTACTGTTTGTCCTTCTGCCCTCTAGTGTTTCTAGGTTGAGTGATTTAACTAAGGATGTTACTCTTGTCCTACTATAGAATTTTTTTAAAGTACACAATAAGCGTAATCATACAAAGTACACAACGGCCATATAAAAACTACAGCTATGAATACATTACACACTTCCCAGATAGCAATTTAAAATTGTCCATGTGTATTAAAACGTCAGTGCTGGCACTCAACACAAAGCACAGCTCCCCAAAAAAAGGTATGTAAAAATAACCTCATGTGGACATTTTTAATGTATTCAAATTGCTACATAATCTTTTAATGCATAGCTTGAAATTCTAATCAGTAAGTATCCATTCATATTGCTTTGTTGTTGATTTTTTTTCATTGTTAAAAAACAAAAATTTTAAAGTGTTGTTAAACGGGGTTTCTAGGGTGACGGCTCACTACAGTGATGCGTGGCCAACACAACACACAAAGATACTTTTAGTCTACAGACGCCCATTAGTACTGTTATGTTTGTTCTCTTTCATTAGAATCTTGGCTTCGTTTAAATAAATCACTAAATTCATTTTTTGAGGTGTGGACACAATTCAATAATTGACTGTTTATCTTATCTTATATATATTACACACGCTCCTTCTATAAAGAAGATTATTGCGTCCTACGCTCATCCATGGTCCGAGTTTAGTCTCGCATCTTTATTAATGTTTTAAATGATGTTAAGTTTCTGGTTTCCCTGGCTTGTTCAGGCAACCCATTCCATGCCCGAATGCTACTCGGGAAGAAAGAGTACTTATATGCATTTTATTTATGTTCACGTTTGAAGTTGGATCTCTGTAAAAGTCTTTTGACGTTCAATGATATGATGGTTGAAGAATCAATACAGTGCATTTATATTTATATACGATAAACCATAATTTCTTTATAACAAGAACAAATACAAGTTTTGCGGAACCTAATGTGAGTTTTGGTGCAGAAAGAATGATAAAGACATACACTTTACAATTAGGGATGCTTCGAAACCGAAATTCGCATTGGAAAGATTCAAAACCGATTTTCAGTTCTGTTGGAAGGTGGGCTAATTATTTCGACCTTCATAATGTGATAGTGCAGGGTGGAAGGAAGAGAGGCAGTTAGAACAGGCGATGGGAGGATAACATTAAGGAATGGACCGGCCTGTCTCTTGCAGATTCCCAAAGGGCATTGCAGGACCCAGATAAATGGCATAAAATCATCCGTGTGTCAAAAAATAGTGCCTCAACGACCACTACTGGGGTTATGGGACAGATGAACATGAAGAATGTGATAGGCCGCGAAATGTTTTTATGAAGGAAATATTTTAAAATAACCATGTTTGGTTCGAACTATAGCGTCACATAGCCCCAAGAACCATGTGGAAATGTGCCTATCACAAAAAGTCAATTTTTTTTACATAGATAAATAGCTCTGTGACAAAATGTCATGTTGTAAAAAAACAACAACGCTATAATCCCTGTCACAAAATAAATAAAAAAAGCCGTGACATTAGAAGATATTATCCAATCACAAAAAAAAAGTCAAATCATTTTGTCACAGTGACCCAATATGTGCGTGCCTACTCACACGTGCCTACGCCGACGAAATCGGTCAGAAATCTGAAAAAATCGATCAAACCGCCAAACGATTCAATCGCTTGAGAGTTTGTAAAGCAACTTATCGCTACCTGGATGTAATTGGTTTTTGTTTTTCAAATCATGTGATATAGCTTGGTTGATAAACTGGGACTGGATGGGACTGGATGGGACTTTAGACTTTTTAGTGGGCAATAAAATAAGAGTCTGATCTTGCAACGTTAGAAACGTGAGCTTTGGGTCATATACAAATTTATTTCCTTCATCTCCTATAGGGCCTAGGCCTTTGCGTGTTACAGACGCTCATTAAAAACAGACATTTATTGCAGCCATTCGCGTATCCGTGATTTGAGTCTAGTCTTGCAGTTTGATTTGGGTTTTGAATAATGATTTAGTTGTTCGTTTTCCAGTTGCTGTTGTTATTTTTTAAGGAGCCCTTTCTACACCCATACAAGACAGATTTTGTGTACATACGAATTATATTCACAACGTTTATAGAAAGAGAAAAAGAGGTTAGATATGTACAAACATCTCTCTCTCTCTCTCTCTCTCTTTCTTTCTCTCTCTCTCTCTCTCTCTCTGTGCGTCCGTCGTGATCGACAATGACCATTTTTGTCATCCTATGAAGTTTGGGGTGTAGCTGTTCGATGGGTTATAATGTGGCTAATGAGACCTATCTTTGCCCGGAATGTACGTTGGCAATCCATAAAAGGGAAGATCGGGACAAACATACATGAGACAAAAAGACCACTGGTACAAACAAACACTTCTGTACTCATGGGCCTTAACGCTGACGAAGTGTGTAAACCACCGATACGCTTACATTTAAGGTCCGAGGATCATCGCAATGCCGAGAGACTCGGAGACTCGGTGGAGAGGAAGCAATGAGCGCGACATACCGTCTTAGCTCCACCCTGGTGCGTGGATGTCCAGGCCTATAGTCTGGAATTCGGCGACAGCGCAGGTATACGAGCGAGCCACCATGTTAATGATCCAATGCGGAATTCTGCAGTTTGGAGAGAGATGTGTTGTGCATGTACTGCAGAGACCGTACCCTATTGGCGTGCCGTGGGGCAGCCAGTCTCGGACAGGAACTTGGTGTGCCCCTACCCTTGATCCACCTCTAAACACCGTTAAGCTCTGGACGTAAGAACCAGAAGGCTAGTCCAGTATTTTTTGACACACTTATAGATTGGTACAAATAAACAAAGGCATATTGTGTCAGAATTTATTCCTACCATTACAACGAATTTTATGGTGAATAGAGTCACACAAAGTATATAAAGTTACTAATGTTGTAATACGGTTAAGAATCGCTTCTCACGAACTGGTTATTTCAAATGAATTTATTTCTTTGCTTAGCAGCGAACCATTTCTTGTGTTGACCTACTCTATCAGAAAAGGCCAAATAATAATAATAAATCTATTTGCATAGAGCTGTCAACAAAAGTTATGTAAGCTTAGAACGCAATTAACATTGAGCAACAAACATGCAAGAACACGGATATTATTCTCTAGGCTAAAAAGGATATTAAAAATCTAAAAACTTTACAAACACAGGACAAAGCAAATAAATTTAGCATTAACTGACTTAATATAAAAGTTAAATAGTATGGATTTTAAAAAAAGTTTAACGTAGGCCTAGGTAAATATTAAAATAATAGTTTCAAGATATTTTAAAAGTGATGATAGAACCTTTTCGACTGAGTAAGATGAGAAGTAGATTTCACACTTTCGGGCCAGTTGCAGAGAAGGCTCTCAGACCAAAGGTCGTCACGGAGAAATGTGGCACCACCAGAAGTGAGGAGTCGGTGGAACGGAGGGTTCTTTGTGGAACATTGGGTTTGATTAGTTAAATGAAATAAAATCCATAAAAATTCCTTATCCTATTAAAACCGATTCTTTCGGTAACTTCAGAGACAACTACTGCCTGTGATTTTCTCTAAACGTTTGTAAGCCTATCACATTTGACCGGATGTGGCTTACTTTACACTTTGCCTACAGCCACTCTTCCACTGCCACTCAAATTCCACTATAGTTATTGCACAAACACTAAATGCGCATTGCGCACTGATTCTACCGGGAAGGTTCTCAAAATTTGCAGCTCGAAGTCTTCGTTTCTGATCTTTGGCGAGACTAACAGAAAGTGTAGTCTACTTCTTATTTTATTTATATAGATTGTACAATTATTGTATACGCCATGAGTAGGCCTTTTGTGGGTTGCCTAGCCTTAAGTATATAGATCTACCAACAAGTAACTGATCTGTACCAAATGTCTATTCTCTTTCAGTTTTCTATGTTGTAGACTCCCTGCTCAAAAAAGCAGAAATTTATTGACTCATTTGTAAATTAAGAACAGGAAGTGGGGAAAACGGAGCCGGATGTGAGGGGTGGAAATTACGGGGTGGGGGTGTGACGCAATCGAAGGCGAGCTAAGGGGAGATTATTCATACAGGTAGTTTCAGGAGGAGAGTTATGGTTACTGAGACTTTAAATCAATGGTGAGTAGAGCACGTTTTTGTCACTTGTCACAGATCGAAATGTGACTATTTGTATATTTTCTGTCAGTCTTTCAATGTGCTAATATGCTAATAAAGACTTGATTATAATGTTCAGATTAACAAATTTAAGGCAGCAAATATCTCAACCTACTAACAACTGGCTAATTTATTCATGGACAAGCTGTAGTTCAAACTTAATTAGCGAACATGTGTGTCATCATTAAAAAAAATAACTAAAATTCAATAAACTTCGGAAAAAAGAATTAGACTATAATATAATGCAAAGTAGTAATGATAAGAAAACATATAATGTCTAAATTAGAAATTATAATTTAAAAAAATAGAAATATCTAAATAGACATGAACAACATTCATTTAAATCACGAATCAAACTACAAGACTAAGTTCAAACCACAGGTAAGCGTAGGACGCAATAATCTTCAGTATAGAAAGAGCGTCTGTAACATATTTATAACATATTTATATAAGATAAGACATAGAGCTTGTCCTATGTTGCGGGGGGGGGGGGGGGGGGTATGTGGCGATATGTGCTCTAGTCCAGGGGTCCTCAACATTTTGCTAATTGTGCATTTTGCTAAGATTTCTAAATCATTCAGCGTGCCAACAATCTTGAAGTCAACCTCCTCTATTGTTCTAATATATATATTTTTATTGGACAATTAATTTAACTAACTCCGTACTAAGTCCTAAAGCAAAGGAGATTGATATAGACAATCGTTAAAGCATTTTATATGTGTGTTAGGGATTATCATCCTTTTTATTTGCATTTATATCAAATCATCATCAGACACGTGACTTTCGTCGTGGGGGTGCTACGACGGTGCGCGTAACCAGATTTTTCCATTCGTCCCAGTCAGAAGGCGTTTACAGAAGCGTATCTAGAGGTAGTTCGGTCCACTCTTTCAGGTTGTCCAACCAATTCTTTTTCTGGCGACCTTTTCTGCGTGCTCCTTCCACTGTTCCCTGTTGGATGGCTTTGCCTTACAGTATGACCAAACAATCCCAGTTTTTGTCATGCATCCTGTTTCCCCGCCAGATTGTGGACCTGGAGCAGGACATAATCATTTGTTTTTCTTTCTTGATAGCTTATTCTTAATAACTTTCTGTAGCATTTGTTCTCAAAGGCCTGAATTCTTCTCTCAGCCTCTGCATTTAATGTCCAACTTTCGCGGTCATATAAAAATACGGAAAGTACCAGTGATGAGTATAATGTTATTTTCACTGGGAAGCTGATATTGCTCATCCATATTTTCCATAGTTTGGCCATGATGGAAGAGGCGAGGCTAAGTCGAGTTTTTTATTTCCTTTATTGACCTTCAACCTCTAGTTAGCCTTGACCCTGGGTATTTGAATGTTTCAACTAGAGACCGACCGATATTCGGTTTCGGCTTCGTTTTCGGCGCCGAAAATAGGCAAAAAGCCTTATTCGGTGCTTTTTAGGTTTCGGCCGAAGCCAAAAGGTTAGTTTTCGGTTTGTTTACGGTTTCGGCCGTAACTGATATTGACTTTCGGTCATGAGCCGAAAATCTATTTTGACTTTCAAAATTCATAATGCTGCATCTATTAGGCCTACTCTGCTTATTGATACTTTCATTTAGTTAAACTGTTGTGAATTAATCTGTGTGAAGTAGGGATGTTAAACAAAAGCGGATTTCGGGAGGAAATCATTCATAACTGTGTCCCACGATTTATTTATCTTTTTATCTGAAGAAATATTTTAAACCCTGTTTGATTAGAACAAAACAATTCCTTAACATTATATTCCTTGCAAACTCTCGTTAGTCAGAGACGAATTATAGTTGTTATTTCTTGTATTGTTTTTTCAATTTCCGAATATTGCTTGTGAATTTGCGATACAAGCAAATACAACCGCAAATGCAGATGTTAACGCTAGCCGTCGGTACAGCCATTTGATCTACGTAATCGAAAAGAAAAAGCTGGAATTTCCCCACTGATGCTGAACGCTTTTTTAACAAACAGACCGATAGACGTAAGGTTGCGAGATACTTGGAGATCAAAATGAGGATATAGAGAGAAAAAAAGAATGACATATTTAGTGTTTCACAATCCACAATCAGTTCAGTTTTATTACATTAGCTGCCAATAATTGTATATTAGTAAAACTGACCCAACATTTTTTTTAATGTAGACTGAAAAGCAACTTAGCCAATTAAAGATACAACTTTGCAGCGCATGTAAGGTTCTTTTCAAAAACTGTTAATTTTCTTGCCGGACGTCTGTCAACCCTAGATAGATGTTTCTGAGATTGTATTCATGATAGTTACATAATATCTAGTCGAAGTGGTCGGCTTCTTTCAATAAGGGCAAGAACAGAGAGATTTAGGAACTCTTTTGTTCCACTGTCAGTGAGACTCTTTCAAAAGAATCACCTTTCAGCCAGGAAATACAATGGCTCAATAGCTGACTCCTAAATGATAGGCCTACTTTTTTTCTTGTATGATAAATGGTATGATAGTATGCGTGAATGTCTATTGTGTTTGAGTACAAATGGTTCTTTAATATTGTTTTAGGTATGCTGAAAGACGGAATTTATGTAATCAAGTCAATTTTCCATTCATTTGGATCAATAAAGCAATCTTATCTTATCTTATCTTATATTCTCCGCCGCTAAAGTGTATTTTACTTTTTTTCAAATACAATATTTTAATGTTAACTTTCGCATTTATGGTAATTTTTGTCTAATCATTATCATTTGATAGTCAAGATGAGGATCTAACACCTGCTTATATTAATTATAATATTTCATCTCAGTATAACTGAGATGTCTTTTAATGTTTTCTAGCAGCGACGTTCCATTGTTTAACTGTAATAATGTTAAGAAGAATAGATATGAAGTTATTATACAAACTGGGTATTTAATGTAATGTTTAAAAATATACATATAAATTTCTTAGTTGTGTAATATTTATATAATTTTCAAACACTATTTACAGTTTGATCATTTTAAAGTTTTAAATTGTAAGTCTTTTATTCTTTTATAATCCACATTTGATTCAATAGCAATTGCAAACGAATTATGTTTTGTGATATAACAAATATTACTGACTAACTATTATTTCTTTGTACAAACGTAACATTATGGTATATTACCAAATTTAATTATTGCAGGATGAAAATAATCTACGTTTAAACAGTTGTAAATAAACATTTTCTGCATTAATTATTTGTCCATTTTAGGAGCATATCTTTTATACATTTATATTATAATTATAGAAATTACATACTCTAGTGCTATTAAAAAAAGGTCTCTTATATTTATTAAATTAATAATACAAATAAATTTGTTTTAGAATTACTTATATTTATGTTTAATTAAAGAAGATGAGCACAAAACTATTTTAAAATGTAATTAGTCTGTATCTGAGCGACTTGTCTTGAATGCTCCTCGCTAATTGTATAATGCCGGATACATATTGAGTCACTTCTGAGTGGTCAAGAGTAGGTGACTTCCTTGTATGCTTAAAACAGCTTTGATGTGAGATAAAATCTGTTCACAAGTGTAAGTTGAACCAAAAGCTGACAGTAGAAGACCGAATGATTAGCCGATTGAAATTGATTTCACGGCAAGATATGCCCAGTTTCAGTGCAAATTCATTTCAGTGGCCCTTGTAAATGCAAGTTCAACTCACTAAAATGTGTCACTATGTAATTCAGAAATATTGGCATCAACAGTCAGTATTTCTCATTCAGAGCCGGAAAATGTTGTTGTTATTTTTTTTCAACAATAAAAAAAAACAACTCCTAGATGTCTCTCACGTGCCATTGAAAATCGCTCTGCGTGCCAAGTTTGGCACGCGTGCCGGCGTGCCTTAGGTTGCAGACCCCTACTCTAGTCAAAGTCTCTATTGCCACAATGAGATTTTTGGCGCTGTTTGTCGCAAAATGAACAAACTAAGCCTATGTTATATTGATAATAACACTTTTACCACCCTTTTAAATAAACCTTAAGTTACTACAAGTATTATCCCCCCCCCTCCCCTAGTGTTCGTTCTCAGGTGACACACTATTTATAAATAACAAGTTAAATTCCCCGGCGTTGCCCGGGGCAAAATTAAATTTAAATAGGCCTGTATATTAAAAAAACATAGGCCTAATTATTATTTCCTGAAAAAACATTAGAAAAGTAATTTAAAATAAATAGTATAATCGGTTTAAAAATAGGCAAGTCTTTTTATGTAACAAAAATTAAATTGTCCGGCGTTGCCCGTGAAGAAAACTACATAGTTTTTGGAATCTAGGTCTATAGATAGATCTGGGTCTATAGGTAGAGATTTAAAAAAATACATAAATCTAGGAATCTAGGTCTATAGATAGAGATTTAAAAAATACATAGATCTAGGAATCTAGGTTTATAGATAGATCTGGGTCTATAGATAGAGATTTAAAAAAATACATAGATCTAGGAATCTAGGTCTATAGATAGAGATTTAAAAAAATACACAGATCTAGGAACCTAGGTCTATAGATAGAGATTTTAAAAAATACAATGCAAAGAACGCTATAATAATTGTAAAGATAGAATTATTATTTATTTACTGAAAACATTTAAGAATGTAATTTAAAATAAATATTGTCTTTTTATTTAACAAAAAGTTAGGACCATCCCTGTGGATGAGAAACGAACAACCGTCTCTCGCAGATATTTTATTTACTGAAAACATTTTAGGAAAGCTTAAAGTCCGGAAATTCTTTACAATATTTACAAAAAAAATATTAATGTTTTTGTTTTTTTTTAAGTTGAAAAAGAAAGCACTCAGTGTGAAATACAATACCGGTCGCCCGAATAGCAGTCGAATAGGCGACGCTAACTCTAATATGGAGGACACATGTCGGAAGTGAGATCGTAAAAGTAAAATATTAGACAATAAGGTCACGAGTCTTTAAATTAACCAATGGTGGATCGGAAATCACACACGCAGTCTACTTTATATATTAACAAGCTAAATTCCCCTGGGTTGGCCGGGGCAAAATTTAATTTGCCTGTATAAGCTAAAGATGAAAATTTCATAAACTGCAATGAACAGAAAGACAAAATAATTTTAAATAAGCTTATATAATTTTTATTTACTAAAAACATTGAATAAAGTAATTTAAAACAAATATTGTAGGCTAATAGTATTAAAAATAGGTAAGTCTTTATATTTAACAAAAAGATAAATTGTCGGGTGTTGGATGTGGATTTAAAATATTTTTTTCTTAAGTAGGCCTAATATTAATTGATAAAAAAAATTGAACAAAAAAAGGTATAGACTACCCTGGATAATCCAACCCGGGTCAACCGAATGGCAATCCGATATGTTAACCACTCGGCTAGCGAGGACACATGGGCTGAGTCAAATTGAAAAGGTCAAATATAAGGCAATAAGGTCACGTGCCTTTAAATAAACCAATTTGATTGGTTAAACACACACAAAGAGCTTTGTATATGTATATATATATATATATATATATATGCAGTGGCGTACCGAAGGGGGTGCGGGGGGTGCGGACCGCACCGGGTGACACCCTCTCAGGAAAATGACTAGCATCAACCATCATGATGTGTCATCACAATACATCATGCAGTCTGGTGCTTTTTTGAATGAGACTGCTAAACTAGATCGATTCTCTTAATATTCCGTAAATACGATTCCAAAGTATGAGTCCTAGATGACATGGAGGCAAAGCGTTGAGTGAACGTGTTGGTGTGTCGCTATCAGGATCCTATAAACTGCTATGGTTAAAAGACGCTTCTCACTCTACGGTAGACACTGATTATTCCCATGCAAGCAGCATGCATTCTTTAAAAGAGCAAATAGTGCAGAAAATGGAAGAGGATGACGTGGAAACACAATGCATGTAATATGCCTGGATAATTTGGAAAAAGAAGTTGATGCCTATAATGTTGAATCCAAACAAGATATGGCTAATGTCATTATGAGTGACGTTAAAGAAGAAAATTGGAATGCTCTATCAGATGCTTCTTACTGGAATATATCAGTTCCTGATTCATTTTCGGGTTGAAATAATCAAAAGAGGGAGTTCATTGTTTCAGAACAAAGACGGTCCCTTTCAGTGTTGTGACAAGACAAGATGCAAAAGCTAAAGGACATGTGCACCAGCTAACAAAACAAGGTAATGCCCAATGGCGAGAAAATAATGCGTCCATGGATGGTTGACTCACTTGTCAGTGAGAAATTATACTGTTTTTGCTGCAGATTGTATGCTGTTGATGTTACCGAAACAACATATAAATTTGTTACTGGGTTTGATAAGTGGTGGAAACTGAATCCAAAACTACATAATCATAAGACATCTAAAGAGCACTTATGTTGTCTTGAAAAACTCTAAACATTGGCAGCAGGACTTAAGCTACATTAAACAATTGATGTCGAAAGTATTGCCTTAATAAATAGTGACAAGAAAAAGTGGAGGGATATCCTACACAGTTTGCTAGATATTAGATCTACATTGTTTCTTGCAAATAAAGGAAACTTTCTTGAGATGGTTGAGATGCTTTCCAAATATGACCCAGTGCTGAAATAGCACCTAATGAGACTAAAGATAAGTACATGTACAGGGAAGTCATCTGTATCTTATCTTTTATCCTAGTAGGGAGATGCTAGAGTGTATTGATCGCTTTCATTCTGATTTCCAGATCAGATCAACAGCGTTTAAGGAAGTTGCAGATATGTTTGAGGCTGTTCAGCCCAAGATTCTACTGTCAGCAAGTGAAGAATAGTTATTGGTGTCCGTTCCCAAATTAACATCTTTCTACGATGAGCTATATGAAGATGAGCTCTTAAAAGAAATACCACGGCTTAGACGACACCTAAAAGCAACTGATATTGACCTAAAAAAAAGCCATGGACTGGTCAGTATTAGATATTTTGAAATTCATAGCTAAATGGGATTTCATAGAATCTCTTCCAACACTCTCGCTAGGCCTTCAATTATTTCTAACGGTATGTGTGTCTGTGGTTTCGTGTGAACGGAGCTTTTCAAAACTAAGCTTATAGAAAAGCTATTTACGCTCCGCCATGGGATAATCAAGACTTTCTAATCTGGCTATGTTATCGTTGAAAGGGATACTGTGAATGATATAGATTTTAATGAGGTATTTGGCAAGTTTGCAGTTTTGAAAAGCAGGAAAGGAAAAATTTAAATTAAGTTCTTTTAATGTAAAAATAACTAACCGTACGGTTGTTTCAGTTGTTTATTGCTTTTACTTTCTAATATTAAATTAATATTGTTATGTTTTTGTCATATTTGAGCTGTAAGCTTGTTTTAAGGAGACGAAAACTATGGTGAATTTCGGGGAGGGGGGGGGTGACACCCAAAGTTTACCGCACCGGGTGACACCAGCCCTCGGTACGCCACTGTATATATGTATAAAGAATAGTATACTGCTACATGTCTATCAATGATAGTTTCTGGTTGTTGCTGTTTTTTTTTAAATATATAAAACAAACTGTAATCAGAAAGCAATCTTGTCCATTGTTTTACTTTACCCAATGCGGTCCAGCTCTCCCCATCTTAATGTTGCTAAAAGCATTGTTTAGTTATGCAAACAAAAAGGATTACCCCATCTCTCCCCGACCCAGATCTATATTATATTTCTTAAATGTTCTCATGTTTTCTAGTTGGCCTCGCAACAAACATAGACTGAGCAAACTCTAGGCTATCAATAATGTTTACACTCTTCTAACTTATAACTTATAACTGATGTTATAACTTGTCTACACATGCTAAGTGTTGCATAATTTACATTAACCAGAGTCATCTAATCTAGTGATCTGGTACTTTCCTTTTAATCAATACTGTGTGGGGCTTTAGTTTGACGCTGGAATATCACAACCAATAGTATGCCTTCTTTGGTCCTTTCTTTTAAATGGGTAAGTGAAAAATCAGTCATTTATTTTGACAAATGAAATAGCCTGGAAGTAGGAGAGAAACTATGGGAGTCTTGATATCAAATCCAGAAAATTGTTGAATTTTAGTTTTGTATATACCTGTCATTTGTTTGTCAAAGTCTAAATCACAACTTTTTGACATTTTTTGATTATATATCTAATGTTTTATAATGTTACGAGGTACATTTTGAAACTTTGTTTTCTTTGTTTCTTACTAGATTCCGTGTTTTGACACATTTTTCATTTTCAACGTCATGTGACGGATACATACGAAATGTGATTGGTGGAATACAGCGGTGTCAAAGCTCAAATATTGTAGTTACTTCACTTTGAACTTTGATCGACATGCAGGCTAAACAAGATGGCGTAGAGTCTTCAATGCACGTCCACAGAGCTAAGGTCAGTTCATACCGCCCTCACACCTCTGGTGTTCCGCCATTGACCACCCAGCAGCTGACGGACACTCAGCAGACAAGCGGAATAACCCATCACTATCGCCTCCAGCAGAGCGCATACGTAAACCACAGGGACATACCACCCTTGGCCCACGGAGGTCGTGACCTTCAGTACTATCCCGGCATTCTGCATGACCTTACACACCATCACAGTCACGTGGTTGACAATCACGTGTTCATGAACAGCACAAGTTCCTTCAACGATAAGAAGGCTTTCGATACGTCACTTCCTCGCATCGTCATTACAGGAAGTGATGAAAGGGGATTCCCCGAAAATCTGCCAACGCGCAACGCCCATACAGCCAGGAATAGCCACACTAATGAAAGAGCCGCGAAAGAGCACCATTCTGTACTGGGAATATCACCGGCTCATAACGCAATAGTTTCTAAAGAGAAAGTGCAGAAGGAGAAAGCAGTTCAGGCCCAAGCCTCTAGCAGCAAAAGAAACAAGCAAAACTTTTACGATGCCCCGAACGAGCTCGCCATGAAACTGTCCCTACCTTGCCAGTCTGGCTGCTGTTACTGCGTGTATGCTAGCCTCCTGGGGCCTGTTAAGGTGTTCGTGTCTCGGGTGGACCCACCCAAGAAGGGCCCCTTTCTCTGTAAGATCAAGGACGGTAACGGCCGCCCGGTCATCCCGGTGGCCAGAAAGAGCGACCTGAGGGGCCTGGTGTACGACCCGAAGAGTCACTCCCTGTATCCCCCTATCAGCAAAGGCGAGAGGCCCTTGTTTCAGGAGGCCAGAAGCAGCCCGAGGAACAAAGCGGCACAGATTGGCACAAAGCGTGACGTAAGCAAGCGCAAGCCTGCCACAAAACACAGCAAAAATGTTTTCCACAAACACTGAAAAAAACACCTGGCTACTTTAAGCAAGCCGAACACATTGATTTCATAAGATTCAATAACTTTATAACTTTACAATCAATTGTTCTCTCAGTTCACTCTAGATAGAGTTCGGTTCTAATGAACAATCGCACACGAAATAGTAAAATGAAACTATTTGTGTTGTGTACTAGTGAAATAGAACAAAAGTTCCATAACCTTAAGTAAAAGCTTAGTCTCTGCGAAAAAGATACCTAGACTTTATA
This sequence comes from Anisus vortex, assembly GCA_949126835.1. NCBI lineage: Eukaryota > Metazoa > Mollusca > Gastropoda > Planorbidae > Anisus > Anisus vortex. Next base: position 46,601,074 of record OX421497.1, read on the forward strand.
CTTTATTCCATGAGTCGGCAAACTTTTGATGATGGTTGCCAAAGTGGGATTTCTAATTCATTCAGCGTGCCTAGAGCCTGAAATGTATCCTTTAGCACTCATTTTTTTTGCAGAAAAAAGACGTCAATTGCCTATTTGCGAGTTTTCCGCGTGCCATTGGAAATCGTTATGTTTGACAAGTTTGGCACGCGTGCCGTGTGTTGCCCATCCCTGCTCTATTCAATAAGGTGATCTAGAAAATTGTGTGGGGACAAAAACCCATCAACAATCACACATTACGAATAAATATCCTTGGCCAGTGTTTATTGCCGTGTAATCAAAATCAATTTCAAAAGTATATTGTTGTTTTTCTACTCCAGCATCGAATTGATTCACACACTGCTGGATGGCTTGTAGGACAAGATTACGAAAAATCCCGGAGTACGTTTAGCAATGTCATCCACCAGGTCTGGCGTCAGGGTGCCACCATGGAGGAACAGTTTTGAGGCCCCAGGCCAAGTCTACAGAAGACCGGCTAGCTTTAATCTATCAGTCAGGATTCCACGACAACTCGTCTATAGACTTTTCGTCATCGGCACTTCGACTACAGAAAGTAGATCTACCGACGTTACGTCTGCCAATACATCTCGTCTGACACTGCGTCTACCGTCTACCGACACTTGGTCCAATGGAGTTATCGTGACACCATCAGACTGGTGGTCTGGACAAACAAGAGAAGTTTGGGAAGCAGAACTATATGATCAAGACAATTATCCAATGTGAATTCGGACGAAATGCTTGTGCATTACTTGCTAATGACAGAACATGAAAAGGCAGCGAATCAGTTTAAAGTGTAATTATTTTAAGACTTCAAGTCTATGTAGAAAATTTAAATCACGGCTTGGTTGTCCCAATTTTTTTTTATTACATTATGGATACAGTGTCACATTTAATTTAACAAATAGTTTATACACGTACAGTTTTAGTTTTTGTCTGTTGTGAACTGTGATATCTTAAAAACTGTGTAAAAAATGTATACGTGAAAAGTAATTCCATATATTCAGTTATCTCCCATTTAAACTACTAAATTTATACAAGAGATATCATTCCATGAACGTATAATCCTGGGCCACACAATCTCCTTCCAAGTGCTGCGTAAACTGATCAGACGCAGCTGACACACCAATTGACAAACTTTCTATTTTGAATGTAAAGGTAATGTTTTACACACAAATATAAATAAAATAATAAAATTTATTTCTAAATCTATTGAAAGAGTTGTCTTTCCATTGTTGGCTAATGTCATTGATTGTCAGTTTGTCCATGTTATGTGTTATATTTACAGAAGTCTAGTTCATATTTTTCAAATTCTATAACAAACAATAACACATAGAAATACAAGCACAAGTCCTTAGTTCTACATTGTTATCACAGTAACTTTATTAATGATTTTATTTAGACCAAGAAAAAAAAACATATAACTGGCCCAGAGATATACAAGAATATTTCACAGGGACTAAACATTTTGTAATAAGTTCAGCAGTATATTGGTCACAACATACTTCAAACTCATTGAGAACACAGTAACATTCATGTGGATATACCCTATGTCCATATTGCACAATGAATTCAATTGAAAACACTTTCATACATCATTTGAATAAAACATTTTTTGACAAAATTTCAAAAATCAATTGTTCAAAAAGCAAATAAAACTACAACAAGTAACATGAAAATATTACATCAATATTACATCAATATACACGAGTATAAGTTTCCGGTAGTGACATGTCAAAGTATACAAGGGTCATATATAAATTATATCAGTTATTATGTCAAAATAACCAGGCACTAAAAAAAATATTAGTTTATTTAAAAAAGAAACATTTTTGTATAATGGACAGCATTATTGTTTTTTGTAATTTGGAATGAATTGATATAATGCATTTTTTGCTAAACATTGAACAACACTGAACTAAATGTAAATATTTTCTTGGAAGGCAAACTAATGTATCACATGAAGACAAAAATAGCTTCCCAGAAGAAAAAGATGAAATGTACACAGTCTGTTTTTTGATGTACACGTGAAATAGTTTGAAACAAAAAACAAATTGAATAAAAACCAGTTCTCTGACATTGACTTGCATTGAAACCTGGCAAGTGATATGTGCAAACAAAAAAAGTTTCCCCGATCATTGAGGAAAGACAACAATAACACATTTCAGGTTTTCCATGAAATGGTTTTTGAAATTTTGTATAACAGTGAACTCTATTTGTAACAAAATGTTATATGTTAATACTCTACATATGTATATATGGCGTTACACAATATTTAGGTGGAAAAAAACAGTGCATTTTAAAACATCAAAATATACAGCGGTGAAACATCTAGCATGCAGCTACTATTATGGGAAATAAAATTGATTCTGTGTAATCTAATTTCATTGTTTTTCGACACTCAACAGATCACTACAATACTAGGATCGCATGACTTAAGCTGGACTGTGTACTCATACTGCTCGTTGTGATCCACACTAATACAATACTAGGATCGCATGACTTAAGCTGGACTGTGTGCTCATACTGCTCGTTGTGATCCACACTAATACAATACTAGGATCGCATGACTTAAGCTGGACTGTGTACTCATACTGCTCGTTGTGATCCACACTAATACAATACTAGGATCGCATGACTTAAGCTGGACTGTGTACTCATACTGCTCGTTGTGATCCACACTAATATATTTGTTAAACACTCTCTAACACAGGGGTCATGCAGGGGTCAGCAACCTATGGCACACGTGCCAGACTTGGCACAAAGAATGATTTTCAATGGCACGCGGAAGACACACAAAAAACTCAAGTATTTTCTACAAGAAATTGATTGCTGGTGTAGGTTGACTTTTCTGGCTGTTGGCACACTGATTGAATTAGATCCAACTTGGGCACACTATTGACAAAAGCTTCCGACCCCTGCTCTAATGTATACTAATACATACACTAATAATGTATATTACCTTTGAACTGGACTTTTTTATCCTCATCCTAAGATCAATGTCAAACTAGGGGCACTGTGTCAGAACCTCAATGCAATCTACTGCTGTAGTGGGTTTGAATCCTGGTGAAAGCCAGCATTTGTTCCAGGGTCTGGAGGGTGCCCTGAGACTAACCAGCTCTGATGGGTACATGACCTTAGTTGGGGTAAAGAAAAGGCAGATGGGCATCATGTTGGCCACACAACATCTATAAGATCATGGCCACAGAATATTTTGAAATTGTGAATGCTGCTTCACATTCCCTTTGGATCGAATCAGCCAGACACGATACTTGTACTTGTATGAGACACACCTTTGTCTGATTCAACCACGTAGTCCAATCAATGTTTCACAAAAAAATCTTGAACAGACTTTGATATAACTTACTGATACTATATTGTAGTATGCCTCAGAAAAGATTATTGCCTTTACTCTCGTCAAACTATCACACTCCGTTCATACAACTCTCACACAATCCTGCTGTTTAATTCACCAAACTGTGAACAATACGGCCCTGGGTTCTAGCCCTGCTGCCTTGCAGAAGTTTTGGGCCTAGGGCGTAATAATCTGCTATGTAGAAGGAACGTCTGTAAACTTGTAAGTCATAAATCTGTTACTATGGTCTTGCGAGCACAAAGATGTAAAAATTTTAAAAGCTTAAGTTGACTTTCACAAAAATATTGAAAAAAAAAATTGGGAGAAAAATAATTATTAGTAAATGTAAGAACATTTGTCAGATCTGACACATGATTGAACCAGTGTATGTTTCTATGACTACAGTTGCTCAATTATTTTATAATAACAACTACATCAAACATCTCTGACTGGGGCATAAAAAAAAGTATATGATACAAATTATGATGATTCAGGAATTCTACTACTCCGAATAAACAGAAATAAGTTTATAAACAGACAAATAAATTTGGCTTAACATAAGAGAAGAAAGAAAATTGATTGTGGCACATTATTGTACATGACAGTGCTTTGCTACTTTAATCATATATATAAATAAGACACACACATATATATATATATATATATATATATATATATATATATATATAAATATATATATATATATAAATGATGTCTGTCCTCTTGCCCATGTATTTACTAGTAAGTCAACTAACTCAGGCTCTCTGATTATATATTGTCCACATCTGAATTTGGCTGGTGCCCATGTTTACAGAGAAGCTTAAAAACTTGGTTTGCCATTGCTGTTTCTATAAAAAGATTTTATGTACCCATAGCATAATTTTTGTTTAAAGTTTGGCAAATAATAAATTTGGCAAAGCTACAAATAAAAAAATTATATTCCAAAGAAAACCAAAAAAGTGAATCCACAATAGCCATAGATAATAATGACCAGACACAAAATAAAACAACTGAATTTGAAATAAGTGAATTTGTATAGACTTGTTCACTGGAACACATTTTTAACAATTATATATTGACTAGTCTAGAGCTTGTTGTTGTTAAATAAAATGTTTTTCTATTTTGATTTCTGATAAATGAAGTGTATTACTTTTGTTCACTTAAATAAAAAAATTGTTCTTAATAAATGAGGCTTTGCTCATTGCCTCATATATGTTCAACATATATTTAAAGAACATGTTTACATCAACAGAGTCAATCTACTTGAGGAGGCGAGGCAAGCTGGATCTCAAAATATTTCGTTTCAGGGTTCATGGTGTAAGTATTTTCATAGCCAGTATCCCACTTGACTCGAAACTTGTTGTAGGGTGTAATTTCATTGGTGATGGTTCCATGTGAAGGGGGTGTGCCATCCTGAAACAATCATTTAAGGAGAATTTATGAAAATGTGTCCATACACTATAACACATAAAGAAACAGTAAATTATAATGAACTAACCACAAGCATTCACATTCTAATGTTTTTTTCCATGACTTGTATGCATGCCAGAGAAACCACTTCAAAATAATTGAATGGATAAATCTAAAATCAATGGGCACAAAGAAAATCTGGTTGAAGAACGTACAAAGAAATGAACATGGCCAACCAGCAAGACGACTATAATTTAAGTTCTTCACTTGGGCCACCCTACTGCACAATGTGAACAGGACATGTAGCTTTCAACTGGCACCTAAACTGTAGTAAATCCTACACACCCAACTGACCACAGGCCAACCAAACCCTTTGTACTTGAATGTCCAGAACTAGCCAACAACCCAAAGATATTTTTTACATAACGGATTCTAACCAACACAACATCAAAGAACAGCTAAATCAAAAAGGAACTTTCAATATGTTTGTCTAGTGATGACTGCAAGAATGTAAATAGCTCTGAAGGCTGGTTGATAAAAGAAGACATTTTTGTATTCATTGGAGTGCGAAGTAAAAATAAATTAAAACCTTGGTACAGCAAATGTTTTCAGATATTTTTTATTCTTTTCTTGGACACAATTAATTGTTTAGACAAAATAACTCTATGTAAACAATTTCTTGTTGTTGATTTTTGTATAATAATTTACATTGGATTAGAATAAAGCCAGATTAAGTCAGGATCAAAAAGTGGCTAGGGATTCCGGAATTGATCCTTTTACACAAAGTATATCTCTGCAGATAAACTTTTTTTTAAACATTTAGGAAATCAAAACTTAAGACATCATAAATATGTTCTGAAAAAATTTTTAAACCACGAAAAATAATAATATAAAATATACAATACAACATAATAACCATTAATAACCAAATCTAATGTAGTGAATTCATCTACAAAAAATGTACTTGAAAAAAACAAAAATACCTAGGTCTATGTATTTGTTGACCTGTTTACTAAATATTCTTAATATATAACAATGAGTAAAAGCAGTACATTTAAAAACACAGAGAGGGAGTGGACCAGAGAACAGAAGACAAAAACCATATAGTAATAATGCATACTGTATTAAGCTCTAAGAAATTCAACACAATAATGTAATAAAATACATAACAATGATAGATAAGCATTTACAGATCCTTTTAAGTCATTTACTATCTAGGTGGCATAGAATGGGTTGCCTGTACTAGCCAGGAAAACCAACAACTTTTAATCTTCTAAAACTACTAAAATTGTTTGCAATATATAGACCATTTACCAGCTCTTTTTTGTACTAATAATTCTTAGTGACCAAGGCATTATTATGTAATTACCCAAAACTTTAATAGGGCTCCAGATATATAATTATAACATTTTGTTTGTAATGAGTGATCATAACATGTAGAGAGTCTAATCTAATTATCTATTCTAAATAATTATTTTGAAGCATAGGTTTTATCAATACATATTATTATTATATTATATTATTATTATATTATAGGTTTTATCAATACATATTATTATTATATTATATTATTATTATATTATAGGTTTTATCAATACATATGTCTATCTTTGACAATCTCACAGGGCAGGACCATGTTTGACGACAATTACATTTCCAAACAAAAAAACTCTACAATAAATCTATTGTTTTAATTTTAAAAGAAAAAAAGAAGTTTTTGTAATCTTTTCTAGAAAATCAGCATTCTGTCAGAGTCTGAGGTGAAAGGTAACAATTACTTTTTTTTACGTATTTTAATAGAATTGTAAGAGATATCCATACATGAGGAAAATGTATAGGGCCTACACCTGTTCTAATGGAATTGAACTTGGCTTGTGGAAATGTATACGCCTAATACTGGAAGAGTTCACATCATTTAAAACCGTTGTCCAGACTATTCAAGAACTAGCTTGGTATTAGAAATGTTAACATCATGTATTGCCCTTATCCAGACTATTGAAGAACTAGCATGGTATTAGAAATGTTAACATCATACATTGCACTTATCCAGACTATTCAAGAACTAGCGTGGTATTAGAAATGTTAACATCATATAATGCCTTAATCCAAACTATTCAAGAACTAGCGTGGTATTAAAAATGTTAAAATCATTGCCCTTATCTAGAATTTTCAAGAACTAGCGTGGTATTAGAAATGTTAACATCATATATTGCCTTCATCCAGACTATTGAAGAACTAGCGTGGTATTAGAAATGTTAACATTATATATTGCCTTTATCCAAACTATTCAAGAACTGGCGTGGTATTAGAAATGTTATCATACATTGCACTTATCCAGAATATTCAAGAACTAGCGTGGTATTAGAAATGTTAAGATCATACATTGCCTTTATCCAAACTATTCAAGAACTAGCATGGTATTAGAAATGTTAACATCATACATTGCACTTATCCAGACTATTCAAGAACTAGCGTGGTATTAGAAATGTTAAGATCATACATTGCCTTTATCCAAACTATTCAAGAACTACCTTGGTATTAGAAATGTTAACATCATACATTGCACTTATCCAGACTATTCAAGAACTAGCGTGGTATTAGAAATGTTAAGATCATATAATGCCTTTATCCAAACTATTCAAGAACTAGCGTGGTATTAAAAATGTTAACATCATATATTGCACCTATCCAGACTATTCAAGAACTACCTTGGTATTAGAAATGTTAACATCATACATTGCACTTATCCAGACTATTCAAGAACTAGCGTGGTATTAGAAATGTTAAGATCAAATGCCTTTATCCAAACTATTCAAGAACTAGCGTGGTATTAAAAATGTTAACATCATATATTGCACCTATCCAGACTATTCAAGAACTACCTTGGTATTAGAAATGTTAACATCATACATTGCACTTATCCAGACTATTCAAGAACTAGCGTGGTATTAGAAATGTTAAGATCATATAATGCCTTTATCCAAACTATTCAAGAACTAGCGTGGTATTAAAAATGTTAACATCATATATTGCACCTATCCAGACTATTCAAGAACTAGAGTGGTATTAGAAATGTTAAGATCAAATGCCTTTATCCAAACTATTCAAGAACTAGCGTGGTATTAAAAATGTTAACATCATATATTGCACCTATCCAGACTATTCAAGATCTACCTTGGTATTAGAAATGTTAACATCATACATTGCACTTATCCAGACTATTCAAGAACTAGCGTGGTATTAGAAATGTTAAGATCAAATGCCTTTATCCAAACTATTCAAGAACTAGCGTGGTATTAAAAATGTTAACATCATATATTGCACCTATCCAGACTATTCAAGAACTAGAGTGGTATTAGAAATGTTAACATCATATATTGCCCTGATCCAGAATTTTCAAGAACTAGCGTGGTATTAGAAATGTTAACATCCTATATTGCCTTCATCCAGACTATTCAAGAACTATATTGGTAATAGAAGGGTTTTAACATTATTTCTTTCCCTTGACCAGACTAGACTATTCAATATCTAATTTGGTAATGTTACTTACAATATCTCCATGAAGGACTGTAGTCCAGTTTGGACCCCTTCGGACTCTGGTCCCAATCTTCATCAAGCTGTACTGCTGTTCAACGGGCATAAACTGAGAAGGCTTCATTTTTTTTTCTGCAAATGGGCAAAGTCAATAAATGATGGTTGGCTATTGGTAGTGTTATAAATAATGGGCTTATACTATTGCAGAAATAGCTGTATGTTTAATGTGATACTATTAAAAGAATTATTTTTTTCAGTTACTAATACCATCCCTGCTTTTTTACAACCAGTGTCAGAAATTCTAGACACAGAGACAGACACACATTCACACACACATAAGATAATGTATCAGATTGAAATTATACTCAACAAGCATAATGGATAAATAGAAATGTTTTTGTTCTTTATTCAGAGGTAAAATAGTCTGCAATATATAAGATAAGAAATAAATTGGTGTCTTACCTATTTCTTGAATTCTGCTGCCTAGCTGAGACTGGGATGAGATTGCATAAGAAAGCTGAAACAAATGGACGAAGGAGAATCTCTAAATTTTAGATGGTAAGAAACTCATCTAATAATTCAAATGCATTTATATTTCCAGCACACAGACAATCTGTAACTAATAACATAAATCCATACAGAATTACATATTTTTATAAGACTGCCAAAGACATATTCTTCCAAAAAGGTGATATATAAAAGATCTGTGCTTTTCTAAATGTAAATTAACCAAAACAACGCAATTCAATGGCTATTACAATCCCCATTTGCAAGGAAAAATGCACATATGTACTCTTTCTTCTCAAGTAAAATGGGTTGCCTTACCAAAACAGGAAAACCAGTAACTTAACTTCATTTAAAACCCTAATCAAACCGCAAGACTAGAATCAAACCACATATGAGCGTAGGAAGCAATAATGTTCTGTTTAGAAGGAGCATATGTAACATGTAAATAAGATAACCAATAAACTTTTAATGATCAGGTAAACAATATAAACAGAACATAAAATCTATGTGTCCAACAGGAAAAGTGTTTGAGTAGCTATTGACTAGTTCAGGGGTCAGCAACCAGACTTGGCAAGCTGCTCAAGCAGAGCAACTTTCAATGCACACGGAAAACCCCCAAAAAATGCAGTGAGCAGGTCTTTTCTATAAGAAATTGAGTGCTAGAGCAGGGTACCATCTTAGTCTGTTGGCATGCTGAATGAATTAGAAATCCTACTTTGGCACACTATTATCAAACGGTTGCCGACCCCTAGTCTAAATCCAACAACTCACCAAAGATTTCTGCTCCTCCAATGTCTTATCGATCTTCAACCTCTCCAGTTTTCTAACTGGTCTCTCCAGGCCAACAATCTTCGGCTGAAGCTCTTCTTTCACCAAAATCTCCAAAGCCTTCACCGTGCTCAAGGCATCCATCACCGAAGACGCGTCTGCTTTATCTCCACCTCCTCCTTTGATGGCCGCCATCTCTAGGCTGGCTTTCTGAATCTCCTCCGACATGAGTGACATCTTCTTCTCCTTCTCCTGGACGACGGCGTCTGTTGTCTCCTGGAGCTGGGTCAGCCTATGATCGAGGTCGTTCAGGCTGTTCTCGGATTTATTGACCCTGTGCTCCAACGTTTTCGTGTTGATGGCGAATTTGTTCCATTCCTTTTCCAAAGAGGTCATTTTAGTTTTTACGTCAGAGTCCATGCCAACAAGTCTGGTCTCTACATTGTTCATTCTGCCGTCAAAGGCATTTAGTTTGTCTCTGTTTTCAACCTTGAATGCCGCAAGTTCTTTATTCACACGCTCCACTTGCTTGCCCAGACTTTCCTGCTCCTCGCTCAGGGCATAGAAATGTTTCTTCAACTCAACAAATTTTTCATTGTCTTCCAGGCTGAGAGATTCTTTGACTTTTGTTTCCTTGGAATTCTCAAGGCCGACCTGCTTCTTTAAGACATTCAGATCGCCGATGACCCTGACCAAGGTGTTGGATAATGTTTCCATTTTAGCGTTGTAGGCTTTCACTTGACGCTCAAAAACATTTGGCTGCGCGACGGAATCAGCTGTTGATGTATATGTAAAGGAACAACGACATCAAGTATTTATTTAAACAACAAAAAAATTTTTTTTTATTTGAAACAAAATAAATTTACGACTAGATAATAATATAAAAAGTTTATTAGTTGGGGTAAAGTAAAGGCGGTTGGGCATTGTGCTGGCCACACATCCCCTAGTATGCCGTGGCCAAAGAAACTGGTGAATGCTGCTTCACCGGCCCTATGATCAATTTGGTTCGTTGGGTATTTATTTTAGTTTACAAAAGAAAAAATAATAATATATTAAAGTTTATAAAAGATCAACTCATGATTTAATGTTTAAAAAAATATTGTCGAGAGTTCTCCTTTCTTGATCAAAATATTTGTCTCAAGAATTAAAGAATAAGAATCTCTACACTATTTGAAACATTCATGTCAAAACAAAACAAGATCTAGATGTTTTTTAACTGCTAGGTCTACATATTTTAACTTGTAGTATTGAAGTCTTTCAACTTACATACATATATGTTGTATTTTGAATGTTCACTGATCTATTGCTTGCATATATTATTTAGAGGAATTGATAAATCTGTAGTATATAATCATTAGCATTAGGCATAAGTCATTGTAAGTCCGAAACCTGTTTATGTTATCTTGTACCTTGAAGAATATTACATAAGTACTGCCCATATCTCTAGTTTATGGTCTATCTTTATTTTTTACTTAAAAACCAAAGAGAAATGGTTTGGTACAAAACAATCTATAGCAAAACTATAAAAAGAAACAAAAAGGAAACTGCAAATATCTAGTGATCTAGATGAAGCTTTGTTTAAATATAGGTAATGTGCTTATTATCTAGGTCATGCTCTATACTGACCTACACTCTTCATGCCTCCAGTTGGTGACTGCTGTAAGACCTCAAAAGACATGGAGCATGAAGATTCATATGGTCCATCCACCATTGTTTCTGAAACCAAATACAAACCATTATTAAATGGCAGACCTGCTAAGACTACATTCCTGTTATTTTACAAATATTATGTTACAAATGATAAACTTCCAAAAATGTCCAGCAATATAAATCTACAAATAAATTAAAGATATAGCCATCTATATTTTTCTCTAATACCATTAAATGTAAGATCATTATTAATAATAAAGAATAGTAAAAATAAATAGTATGCATTTTTTTAAATCAAAATTTAGTTGATGTGTAACTTTTTCTTCAATGTTTAACTTATTCCGAGCCAATCCACGATATACCGTCGATTAGACTCGTCGCTTCCGTGCCATTCCACGATATATCGTCGATTTGGTTTTCATAGCTTTTTTTGTTGGTATGGCCTATTAATTTCACTTTTTATATTATCAAACGAATGACAACTTGTTTTGCTTCCTTTCTTTGTGGTTTACTTTCAGTTTTTAAATAATAATGAAGATTTTTAATCGATTTCTGTGTAAACTTTTGTAAACAAAGAATAGCCACGCCTACTTCAATTTTATATGAAATACAGGTATCTTGCTAAACAAATACCTTTAGAAATTTATGAATAAATAAGGGCACCCTAAAAAAATTCTAGCTGCCTAAAAATGGCCTGGCACAAATGCAGTAACCCCCCCCCCCCCCCGGCAAGGAATGAGTTAAGCTCTTACTTTCTTATTGGTGTGTATTAAATATAATCAAATATAAACAGTTGTCTTCTTCATTCAAACTGTGTGTGTTGTTGTACGCTCTCTTACAGCCGATACCAGGCAGACAAACTTTTTATCTGTTCTGTGTTGGTTATGATTGATTAATTCTTTTTTTATTCCATGTGAAACATAGTGCCCCTGCTATTAATGTGTCCAGTGCAGCCAGTTTTCTGATGTCCTTTTTAAGCTCTCACTGTGTCACCCTGCACCTCTTCCTAGGTCAGCCAGCATTGCCACTCCCTCACCCTCTGAGGCTTCTGTAGTTCCAATGTCATGTGGTAAGTTGAGTTGGGGAGGAAGAATGCACATGAATGCAAGCTCAAACGTAGTAATGAAGGAAAAAATACAATCTATTGAGACTACCTACCAGCTAAACTTTCTGGCAGGGAAACTGGCCCAACTTTTGACATGAACAGTGAAGTCATTTCTCCTAAGAATATTGCAGAATTTTCCATTCCCATACTGATCTGCTTGAAATTCATCTCCGACCTATCTTGACTATCAACGTAGAGTTGACCAAGCTTCAATATCTAATTGAGATATTAGTATAAATGAAATGTGTGATTAGTTTTAATTTAAAAAGGAATAAAAATGTATGGTTGATCAGAGGAGTAGCGTTTCATTTTCAACCCAATGGTTTTGGGAAGAAAGAGTACTTATATATATATGCATTTGTTATCGCATAAGGGATTATAAGGAAAGTGTTTTGTCCTTATGTTTATCTGAGCATTGCAACAAGTTGTTATTGGGTTGTATTTCTAAATTAGAGTTTAATGCCTTGTGTATTATTACTACTTTCCTCTTTGCCCTTCTGTCTTCTAGTATTTCTAGGTTTAGTCTTAGTGGTTTGACTATTGGTGTTACTCTTGTCTTGCCGGCTGGTCATGCGGTTAGTTAACCGGACTGTCAATCGACACGTTGCGTGTTCTACCCCTACCGCCCTGCAGAAATTGTGGGCCAGGCCCTTCTGGCTTCTAGTATTTCTAGGTTTAGTCTTTGTGGTTTGACTATTGGTGTTACTTTTGTCCTGCCGGCTGGTCCTGCGGTTAGTTCACCGGACTGTCAACCAACACGTTGCGTGTTCTACCCCTACCGCCACAGCAGGAATTTCGGGTCTAGCCCTAGTGGACATAATAATCTATCTAGAATTAAGGAGCGTCTGTAAAACTTAGAAGTATAATATATGTCTGTATAACTTAAAATTATATGTGAATATTTGCTAGTAATGAACCTTTCAGCTTTTTTCTAAAATTGTTCTCATTTATTTTAAAATGTTTTCTTTAGTTGATGGGTCCCATACACCTGATGCATATATTCTAGTATAGGTATAGTATAGTATAGGGTATAGGCTATGGGCGTATGGCTATGGTTATAGGACTAGTCTAACTAAGAGACAGTACTCAGTATAAGTTACTATATGAGATATCATTTTTTGTTTGTTTTATATTCAATAATAATATATTATAATATAATAGATCTAGGCCTATACTATATACTATATAAATATATAATAAAATATTCTTATTACATATTTATAAAAGTTCCTTTTTATGAATACTATTTAAAATTTATGACATTAACGGTAAGCTATTTTAAATGATAACAGCCGATAATTATATGATTGTGAAACATAACTTGATACTTGGCAATGCTTACATGACTTAAATACGAGTCCACAGCTTCAGAAAATTGTCTGCCTTCGTGCTGTACCATCTCCATTTTCGTTCTGATTAAGTTAATGTATCTCTCACTATTAAGACTATTTAGAGACATTTTCGGCATAAATTATATATTAACCACACAAGAACAAGTTTTGCGATATATTTTTACCAGGCGGCTACATTAATGTCAATAGAAATTTGCTTATCTGGACTAACTAGGGATCGATATAGAATCTATGTAGGGCCTATATACTGCCATACTTTTAAGATGTTTTTGTTTTGAACCTTGACACTAAGCGGTGTTGCCAAGTCTAACTTTTATATTCGATTGCGCGAATTTGGTAGCTAGAAGCCCAACGTCGATCTAATGGCGTTTTTATGAGGAGTAATGTTATAAATTTAAATAATTACATTAACAGTAACTTAATCATCTGTTTGATCATGATTAAAAGTAGAATCTGATTAGAGATATTGAATAGGAATTTAATAGGACGGGAAAAAATTAATAAGCCAATAATAATTATAATAAGCCTACAAACTATATTGTCTAGTATTGATATAGCCTATATATAAATATATAAATAAATATATATATATATAAATATATATATTTATATATATATATTTTTCTTATAAGTTTACAGACGTTCCTTCTAGATAGAAGATTATTACGTCCACTAGGCCCAAAACTCCTGCGGGCGACAGGGATCCGCCGGTGGCAGGGCTAGAACCCGCGACCTGTCAGTTGGTTTTTGATTGACAGTACGGTGATCTAACCGCTGGACCAGCCGGCTATATATATATATCCTGTATTAATTGACTCTAATGGTCGAGCCCAAACTCATCTGCCCGTATAACATTTTGATAACATTTAATAATCATTAATGTTTCATTATGGTTGGTTGATGAATAAAACGGAGTGGAATAAGCTCGATTTGAGCGTAGGCCTATATTGTAATTGGTTTGAATTTGTTTTCTTTTCTTACTTTTTTTTTAAGTTTGGAAAATTTTAGTTTTGAAAATGCATATTATTTAAATTAGCTTTTTAAAATATCTATCTGCTCTAAACCATCATTTTTTAATTAGAAAAGGACACATTATAATTAATTATAAGTATCGTCTAGCTAGAAAATAACTAAATTGGCAACATTGTCGGCCACAAGTTGTGGAAATGTCAACATAAAAAAAAAACGAATTCTGTGAAATGCAAGCCAAAAACCGCGAATTCTGTGAAATGCAAGCCAAAACTAGTACCGTTGCTAGAGATTTGGAGGCCCGGAAGCAGTGCCCTCACATGGGGAGGGCAGAGGGGGGCATATGCCCGGGGGCGGCACTTCTACAGGGGCGGCACATTTAGCCGAAGTTCATACCAGAAATTTTAGGAGAGTTGAAGGGGAAATACATTTGAAACACAAATTGTAAACAAAAGGATTAATGAATAAATATATATTAGTAGAGGTTGACTTCTTATGTAATTACACTCAAACTGTTTTCTACAAATGTTTCACTTTTAAATAGGCTCACAAAGGTTTCATAAAAGATTGGGTCATCTAGAATATTCTTATTAAAAAATTGCATTTTAAAATTTCGTTAATCATAATAATTAACTAAGCGCCCCAGGGGGGCGGTGAGAAGCTAGGGGGGGGGGCGCTGATGTTCCCGGGAACAGTAGGGATCGCCTACCTAAAAACTTTCCACTTGTTCACAACTTGATGGGAGTCCACGCTACCTGACAATAATTAAACGTTATGGGGTTTTTTTTATAGAAGGGAGCATTTTGCTAGTTTTGCTAAAGAAAAATAATTAAGGACACTAAAGGCAAATTATATTACTTTAACTAGAATACTTTTTAGGGAAAAAAGAAATTCTTCCATCGACAATGGCATGGATTCTATCATAGCTTGATGTCATAATGAAAGAAATCTCTGCCAGATGTATTAGCTGTGTGTGATTCATCGACAACATTAATTTGCTAAAAATCTCAGTTATCGCCTGCATCACTCACTACAATACGTAATTGCCCTACCTTTACAACTGCGAGAAGAATAAATAACAGATAAAGAATAAAAATTGAATGCAGAATCTAGGTCTTTTGGTTTTGGAAACAATTTTTTTATTCCATTTCCACACCTTATTTATTGGAACGTAGACGAACTACAAGCAACATACCAGGAACAAGCTTCAATTTAAAATTGTGTTATTTTCAAAACCTCTTTTGCAGTATATTTTTTTTTTTTTTTTATTTATTAAATAACAATTAAACAAATGTATTAATTTCAGGTCTTTTTATGACATTTCAGCTCATTTTAGGATGATACAGTTGCATACAAATCTAGTCGGCCTATACAAATTAATTTGACTCATTAGTTCAACTTCGGATTTGGGGGGGGGGGGGGTAAGCAGTGGGAGATAAAAATTTGAAAAAGGGGGCGGTGAGCCGAATAAGGTTGAAAACCTATGCACTAAACACAGCAGTTACAGCATGCAAGGGGGCGGCGCTGAAACTTTTGCCCTGGGGCGCCACAAAGGCTTGTGAGGGCCCTGCCGGGGGGGGGGCGGCCTTGGCCTCTTTAGCGACCCCTGCATTTTTACATTCGACATTATAACATGAGAAAAACAAATTCAAACATTCCTCAAGTAGGGGCCCGGGGGGACTTTCGAATTTGGACCCCCCTCCTCCCCTAGCTACGCCACTGGCCAAAATCTTTCAGCCTATTGAGTCAATGGTCAAATAGTGCGGCGCCCTATGTTTGTAATTTACTGCTTACCATCTTTTGTATCAATTCTTTTCAGATAGGCGTACTATCATAATAAATATGTTAGTTAAATCCGATCTTCTATAACTATAATAATATGTGTTAGATTTCTTCTATAACTATAATAATATGTGTTAGATTTCTTCTATAACTATAATAATATGTGTTAGATTTCTTCTATAACTATAATAATATGTGTTAGATTTCTTCTATAACTATAATAATATGTGTTAGATTTCTTCTATAACTATAATAATATGTGTTAGATTTCTTCTATAACTATAATAATATGTGTTAGATTTCTTCTATAACTATAATAATATGTGTTAGATTTCTTCTATAACTATAATAATATGTGTTAGATTTCTTCTATAACTATAATAATATGTGTTAGATTTCTTCTATAACTATAATAATATGTGTTAGATTTCTTCTATAACTATAATAATATGTGTTAGATTTCTTCTATAACTATAATAATATGTGTTAGATTTCTTCTATAACTATAATAATATGTGTTAGATTTCTTCTATAACTATAATAATATGTGTTAGATTTCTTCTATAACTATAATAATATGTGTTAGATTTCTTCTATAACTATAATAATATGTGTTAGATTTCTTCTATAACTATAATAATATGTGTTAGATTTCTTCTATAACTATAATAATATGTGTTAGATTTCTTCTATAACTATAATAATATGTGTTAGATTTCTTCTATAACTATAATAATATGTGTTAGATTTCTTCTATAACTATAATAATATGTGTTAGATTTCTTCTATAACTATAATAATATGTGATAGATTTCTTCTATAACTATAATAATATGTGTTAGATTTCTTCTATAACTATAATAATATGTGTTAGATTTCTTCTATAACTATAATAATATGTGTTAGATTTCTTCTATAACTATAATAATATGTGTTAGATTTCTTCTATAACTATAATAATATGTGTTAGATTTCTTCTATAACTATAATAATATGTGTTAGATTTCTTCTATAACTATAATAATATGTGTTAGATTTATTCTATAACTATAATAATATGTGTTAGATTTCTTCTATAACTATAATAATATGTGATTGATTTCTTCTATAACTATAATAATATGTGTTAGATTTCTTCTATAACTATAATAATATGTGTTAGATTTCTTCTATAACTATAATAATATGTGTTAGATTTCTTCTATAACTATAATAATATGTGTTAGATTTCTTCTATAACTATAATAATATGTGTTAGATTTCTTCTATAACTATAATAATATGTGTTAGATTTCTTCTATAACTATAATAATATGTGATAGATTTCTTCTATAACTATAATAATATGTGTTAGATTTCTTCTATAACTATAATAATATGTGTTAGATTTCTTCTATAACTATAATAATATGTGTTAGATTTCTTCTATAACTATAATAATATGTGTTAGATTTCAGAGAAGTACTTTAATAAGTGTTCTCCGTTTTTGATGAAAAAGAAAACACATTTTCCGATATTGAATGAATAGAGGAACTGACTGTTGAAGCCGATGTTTCTGAATGATATATAGCGACACATTTCAGTTCGTTGAACTTACATTTGCAAGGATGGGGTCAAGTTGGGGTCAATCAGCACTTGAAATGTTAGATCAATGGATTTACATTGAAACTGGACATAGATCTATCTTGCATTGAAATCAATTTCAAAACATATTAACTGTTCCCCTTATAAATTTGCGGGGAAAATCTGGATGGAAGCTGCGTAGGAAAGTTGTCTGCTTTTTTCATCTGCTAAGCATTCGCTCTACTTTCAGCTTTGGTAACTTAATCTTGTGAACAGATTTAATCGAATAAGAAAACTGTTTTAAGCAGACGAAAAGGTCACTTACATTTGACCACTTATAAGTGACTAAATATATGTTTATAGAGTCTATGTATTCGACATTTCCTCGTGTAACGGGGCCTCCACAATACAATAAAGAAGATAATTCAACGACAAGGCGCTCATTAATTGAAACAGACTATAGGTCTATATCTTATAAGTTTACAGACGTTCCTTCTAGATAGAAGATTATTACGTCCACTAGGCCCAAAACTCCTGCAGGGCAACAAGGATCCGTCGGTGGCTGGGATAGAACCCTCGACCTGTCAGTTAGTTTTTTGGTTGACAGTCCGGTGATCTAACCGCTGGACCAGCCGGCTTCAGTCTATATAATTATGATCATCTTCTTTAATTAAGCATAATTAGGCAATTTATTTGGGAAAACAAAATTATTTCTTTTATTATTTTAATAAATATAATATATATACTAACATTATATTATGTAATTGTTATAAGTATGTTTAAAAATAAATTCCTTAAATTATCAACTTAAACATTTAATGCAGAAAATGTTTTTTTTTACAAATGTTTCACTCAAATAATTTTTTTTAATCACTAATTACATCTTGAAATGAACACCATAATGTTGGGTTTGTATAAACAAATAATAATTAATATGTAATATTTGTTAGTATATAGGCCTATTACAAAACATAATTTGTTTGGCATCTCTATAGAATCAAGGTTAGACAAATTGAATTAAAAGAAGATAATTAGGCTAACCCGTTTTCTTTGCTTTAATAGTATGTATAATATATATTTTAGTTTTATTAAAAAAAATAAATGGCTTACAATTTATACCTATAAAATGAAATAACTATAAAACATAAATGAAAATTACATAAATATTATAAAACTGAAATGTGTAGGCCCTATGTATATTTTTAAACATATTTTTTACCCAGTATGTATAGTCACAATGTAGGCCTATCTAATTCGCTAAACTGTAGTCTTATGCACAAATTAAATGAACGCTCTTTAGGTCGATATCTCGGTTACGCTGAGATAAAATTATAATGAATTTTTAGTTAGAAATTCTTTTTGTTAGGAATTTTGTTTTTGTTATAAATGTTTGAGTTAGATTAGAAATAGAGATTGGCCAAACGGTTCACCATATTTATACTGATCGTCGCTCAATTGAGCGCTCACTAAAATGATCCGGATCTTTTTACCAGATCGACGAGTCACTTAGTAATCCCCCCCCCCCCCCCTTTTCTGGTTTATCACCCCTTTCTCCCAGAACTGATCTGAAAGCATTGATCCGCCTATCGTATAAGTGCTCGTCCGGTTTTTTAAGAGACATTATAATTCGGAGGGGTGTCCCTGAGTCCCCCTAGTTGGAATATAGAAATATGTGGCTGGGCATTGTACTGGCCAAACATTCCCCCTAGCATGCCGTGGCCACATAAACTGGTGAACGCTGCTTCAGCGGCCCTATTGATCAATGTAGTCCAACGGTAGGCCTATACTTTACTTTTTATTTCACTTTAATTTTCATGTACCTGGCAACATCTCGTCATGTATAATTAACTAGTCAGGGATGTAGGCCTAGCCTGGCAACATCTCGTAATGTATAATTAACTAGTCAGGGATGTAGGCCTAACCTGGCACATCTCGTAATCTATAATTAACTAGTCAGGGATGTAGGCCTAGCCTGGCAACATCTCGTAATGTATAATTAACTAGTCAGGGATGTAGGCCTAGCCTGGCAACATCTCGTAATGTATAATTAACTAGTCAGGGATGTAGGCCTAACCTGGCACATCTCGTAATCTATAATTAACTAGTCAGGGATGTAGGCCTAGCCTGGCAACATCTCGTAATGTATAATTAACTAGTCAGGGATGTAGGCCTAACCTGGCAACATCTCGTAATGTATAATTAACTAGTCAGGGATGTAAGCCTAACCTGGCAACATCTCGTAATGTATAATTTACCAGTCAGGGATGTAATGGATGAACTTTGTGTAAAAATAGCAAGTATGACGACATACGGAGGCCCTACTTGCGTCATCGGATCTTTTCATTTCGAGTACCTGGTACAAATTGTCCCCTCTCCCCCCCCCCCCCCACCACCAACCCTGGTTCTGATAAATTTAGTAAAGCTAGAAAAAAAAGGAAATATATTTTGTAATAGAGACATAATATTTTGTCCATTACAAGAAAAAAAAATACACGTGAAAAATTACAACAGCAAGAAGTTAAAGAAAAACATTCCGTTAAATTACTGAAGCACATTCCGTTCAATTACTGAGCACATTCCGTTAAATTACTGAAGCACATTCCGTTAAATTACTGAGCACATTCCGTTAAATTACTCAGCACATTCCGTTAAATTACTAAGCAAACTTAAAGCCAGTTAAGTTTATTTTTACATGTGTTTAAAAGTAACGTAATTTTATATCTCTTATTACATCTTTAAATTAATACCTTATTACTGTATTTGTATAAATAAATATTAATATCAAATTATTTTACAAAAACACAATTAGTTTGGGATCACTAGTAACATAATATGGCAATAACAAATTAAATTTAATAAAAGGGAGATAGCAAGCCTGTTTTCTTTGTGTAAACATTTCTTAATATTTGTTTTAAATTAATTTCTTAAACATTTTAAATTTTAAAATTTGTAACATAATATTAAATTTTAAAAAAAAATCTAATTACTTAAAATACTTAATATATTTTAAATTATTTATAAAAACTATTTATTAATGCACAAAAATCCTCAAACAGCAGTTTTACTACACAGCTTGTTTAATTACTTTTCGTATACACTTTTAACATTTAGTTTATTTGGAAGTCGTATGCCGTGGCTTGATATAATATAACAAAATTCCTTAGCCTCCTGGCTGAGATAAAACAATCACAGAAGATGTATGGATGGGCCAAACGGAACACCACACTGATCGCAGCTCAATTGAGCGCTCACTAAAAAGATTTGGACTGACAAGTCCCTTAGTAATTAACCCGCCCCCCAACCCCCCGGCCTATCGCCCGTTTCTCCCAGAACTGAAAGTATTGATCCGCCTATTCGTAAAGATAATAGTTACTAATGATTACATTGTAACTTCACACTCATACAACTGTTTCACTTTAGCATACTTCCCACTTAAGGCATATAGGCCTATCATTTTTATGTTGTTTATTAGTATCTTGAGTTGTAATCCATTCACTTGAAATTTTGGCATTTTAAAAAGAAATATTTGCTTTTAATTGTCTATCTGTAGGCTACTAAACTAATTGTAATTAAACTTTTGTTTTTAATTTAAGCTATAAATCCTTTTTTTCACCTAATAAGTAAAATTAAAAGGGTAAATGTAAAATACTGTAATCATAATAATATTGGCTAATTATAATGCAAAAGTGGTATCATCAACATTATATTTACAATTAATTGGTAGCAAAAAAAGCGATCACTGGCATTCGTCACAAACGCAAAAGAGCTTACGTGAGAGAGGCGGGGACTGTGGATCCGGGTCTGACCGGGGTCAGAAACTGATCCGGGTCTTTTGACAGTGATCGGCTTTCGGATCCGTTCCTTTAAAAGACCCGGCTCAGACGATCAGTTCTTTAGTGAGCGACCCATCTCTAGTTAGAATCAAATCTTGACAGCTAACTACATGTAGGTCTAGATCTATTGACAGCTAAATACATGTAGGTATAGATCTATTGACAGCTAAATACATGTAGGTCTAGATCTATTGACAGCTAAATACATGTAGGTCTAGATCTATTGACAGCTAAATACATGTAGGTCTAGATCTATTGACAGCTAAATACATGTAGGTTTAGATCTATTGACAGCTAAATACATGTAGGTCTAGATCTATTGACAGCTAAATACATGTAGGTCTAGATCTATTGACAGCTAAATACATGTAGGTCTAGATCTATTGACAGCTAAATACATGTAGGTCTAGATCTATTGACAGCTAAATACATGTAGGTCTAGATCTATTGACAGCTAAATACATGTAGGTCTAGATCTATTGTTTTTAGACATTAATGTGAACGTTAAATAATGACAATTTGGCCTTGGTTTTGCGACGGTTCTAATAATTACTTGTGTTCTACAAATAAATAAAAAATATACGGTAGTTTAAATATAGTTGACTTATAACCTGCAAGTCTAGTGAATATTCATAATCGACAAAAGTAACACCAGGAATTACATCAATAAACCTAGACTAGAAACACTGGAGGAGAGATGGGGCAATAGTAAAGTAGTAATAATACATAACTTAGATATACAGCACAATAACAATCTAGTACAATACTCGGATAAACCGAAGACACTATATTATTATAGTCTTTGGATAAACAAAGGGAGAAAAACCTTTTCTATTCCATGTGCAAAAAGAAATGCATATAAGTACGAAATGGGTAGCCTGAACAAGCTAGGAAAACCAGTAACTTAATATCATTTAAAACACTAATCAAAATCCGAAACTATACTCAAACGTAGGACGCAATAATCTTCTGTATAGAAGGAGCTTCTGGAACAGATAAGATAATACTTTCAAGCTGATGGCACGCTGAATGATCTAGAAACCCAAGTTTGGCACTCTACTAGCAATAGGTTGCCAACTGTTGTTTATAGATTCAGTTGCGTATTTAGGCAAGTTCCACATGTTCCATTGGAACAAAGGCCTTTACACAAAAGGGGCCCCCACACTCCCCAAAAAGAAAGGTTTTAGTGACATCCCCATTCTTTCGTTGAAAATGTAAAATAAAATTCATTTATTCCCCTACATTATAAAGCGCTCCAGTCCAACCAAATCAAGTGCAGTATAAAATGTATGATTTTACAGAATGTAACATGAATTAACGGCTCTTTTCTGAGGTATGTGGAAGGCAGGGGCGAGACCACGAGGGACCCCACATAAATTTGCGAACAGGGCTCCCACAATCCTAAATTCGGCCCTGTATAATAGATTATAGATGCCCCTTCTATAAAGAAGATTATTGCGTCCTATGCTTATCCGTGGTCCGAGTATAGTCCTGCATCTTTATTAATGTTTTAAATGATGTTAAGTTACTGGTTTTCCCGGTTTATTCATTATTAGCGATTGAATGTAGCAATTTTATAAAATTGCTAATGAACATTTGGCATACTCTCATTCTATAGGCCTTTTACTACACAAAATAGTTTTACAATAGAAAAACAAAATTTAGCCTTATAAACAAACCCGTCTAAGATTGATTGACCATTGTCCGTTGAATCTTGATAACAATTATAGCCTACGAGTTCTGATCCTTTCAAGGTCTAAGGACTCCCTATAAGCCGTTGAGTAGAGATTGGGTAGGGGTTATGCAAAAAAAATATCTTTAGGCCATAAACAATCTTTTTCGTTGAAGCTGATGTTTCTGTATGACATAACACAAAATTTAAGTAGGTTAAACTTGCAAATTTCAAGGACAGTGTGGTCGAACAGGACTTGAAAGCGGACACACTGGGCCGTATTGCTGCTGAGAGTTAACACCCTTGCCCATTTTACAATTACGGTATATAAGATTGACTTGTATAAGGGGCAAGGGTGTTAACTCTCAGCAGCAATACGGCCCCTTGACGTAAAATCAATTTCAAAATATTTAAGTGCTTCCTAATTTAAAGCGATTCAGATCTATCATATACGTTTTACAGACGTTCCTTCTAGATAGAATATTATTACGTCCACTTGGCCCAAAACTCCTGCAGGGCGGCAGGGATAGAACCCGAGTCGTGTTAGTCCGGTGAACTAACCGCAGGATCAGCCGACCACAATATAGGCTACATTACAGATAAATGAGCTTTTTCAGAAGTAGGCTACATTGAAGTACTCAAAGCGGAGTTTTCTAACAAAGAAAAAAACAAAAAAAAAAACTTTCAAATTCATACCTCATCAAGCCTGACTAGCTTAATCTTAATACTTCCTAATTAGATTTAGGTATTTTTAGTGGATGAATTTTTCACGAGCTTAAAATGAAGCAAGTAGAATTTAAATCATCCAAATAATGCTCACCAAAATGTGTTAATTGGCGTGAAAATTTGGAAAGAAGCTTGCATAAGAACGTCATATGTTATTCACAACTGCTAGGCATTCGCTCTCCTTTCAGCTTTTGAAATGTAAATAGTTCTTATCTCACGTCAAAGGAGTTTTTTTTTTTTTCGCTACATACATAGAGGTCGCTTCAACTTGACCTTTCAGAAGTGGCTAAATAAGTACATGACATTGAACAATTATGGAAGAACACAAGGCGCTCATTACTGCTACATTACATTCAAACGAGTTTTGTTTTTTTACGCTCAGTTTCATTAATTAAACCTAAAATTAAATATAATTAATTCTAGAACAAATTATTTGTTTTATTTATTTTGTTATATTTTGTCAATAATTATTAAATGCGTATATATTTGCATTATGTTATGTCATTGTTGTAAGGAATCATGATAAAAAAAAGATAGATTGCCGTAAATCGACTTAAAACAATCCAGGAAAAGTTTCTTTACAACTGTTTAAAAATAGCGTACAATAATTGTATACCTCCAATTAGGCCTACGTATAAAAATGAGTATACCTACCATAATACGGAATTGTGAAAAGAAAAAATAATCAATAAACAAAAGTTATTCTTTTATTCATAATTTGTTTGGCATCAGTTAAATAGAATCATATTTGTGACTTTAATTTAATTAAAGGGGATAATCAGCTCGTTATCTTTGCATAAATATTTCTAATGCATGTTTGTTTTGTTTTTTATATAGTAGGCCTAATAAATGGTTAAAATTTTAGACTTTAAAAGTTTCCTAATTATTTTTTTTTAAAGTGTGAAAATTATACAATTATTATTTGACAAAACATTATAGATATACTATTTTAAAGCATTACACTAACTACCTATTTTGTTTCATCACTTACCCATCCATTTTGAAATTGTCATTATCTCTTTTTGCATTCATCATGTCTATATAGTTAGATGGACCACTTGTTCTATTTAAGAAAGCTTGAAATGAAGCTGTACTAAACTAGCACTTTGAATTATCTTGACATCCGCTGTACAGGCCTATAACTTTAAACTTTCGATTTTTAATCTTCATTTGAGTATCTTATATTACAGACGCTCCTTCTATAAAGGCATTCTTATACAATTCTACATGAAAAGTAATGAACCGACGAAATTTTACTCACATTATTTAAAAGTTTCAATTTACTTCTAGATATTCCATTAAATTCTCTGACAAGAACTGCAACTGGAATTCAGTGGAATAGATTTCCGCCAGCCATTATACTTTAGACTGTGAAACACACTGGGTCAAGCCTCCATCACTGCCTTCTCTGTACCAGCTTTCAAATCTTGACTGAAGGGCTGGACCAAATACCTCACGTGAAACTCTGTCATCTGTTTGTAACTCTTGTTTGATTGTTGTACAATTTTGTGTGTCGTTAAATTGAGGACTTTTTCATCGGGCCTAACGGGGTCTCCACAGTAATATGAAGAAGAAGATGATATAGCGTAGTTTATAGTTTTCCATTGATAAAGTCATAGCAAATTACTAAGACGGAAGTCTGTAAATCCGTGTTTTATCGAAAATTCAGAAACAGAAGATTTCGAAATATCAAATATCAGAAATATCAAAGCAAGTGGTCCATCATATTATAGACTTTGGTTTAATCAAAACTAATGAAAAATTTGGTGAATTTACAATTCCAAACAGAACTTGAAACCGGATTTGAAACTGGAGTATGTTTTTTCACCCAGAAAAATGACAACTGCTAAGAGTATCCAAGAAAAAGAAACAAATTATAACAAACTACTTCATTCTTGGTAAAAAAACTAATTAAAACTAACAATGCAAAGTTCTTGGGAGTAATAATAAATGATAAACCTCATTTATTGATGAAAAAATATATATAAAAAATTAAAAAAAGATCTAACAAAACATTAGGATTCATCAAAAGGAACTTTCTACAAATGTAATAAGAACATAAAACTAAAATGCTTTCTCACATTAGTTAGACCTATACTGTAAGGGACCATCAACTAAAGAAAACATAAAAAATTAGAACAAATTCAGTAATAAGCTGCAAGGTTCTTACTAGCGAATATTCACAACTGACAAGGGTAACACCAATAAAATGCCTCAATAAATAAATAGTTAAATCACTAAACCTAGAACACCAGAGGACGCATTAAAATTTAATGAAAGAAATACCACACAATAACAATCTGTTGCAATGCTCACATAAACATAAGGACAAAAAGACTTTCCTTATTGGGAACAAATGCATATAAGTACTCTTTCTTCCCGAGTGGCGTCGTGGTATGGAATGGGTTGACTGAACAAACCAAGAAAACCAGTAATTTAACATCTGTTACAGTTCAGTTTTATTCACTGCAACATGATTTTAAATAGTTGAATGAGTGAGTAAAGTTTTTCCCTAAATAAACAAACAGTAGTGAAGTGTGCAAAAGAAGTTTTTAAGAAAATCATGATTTTGTATGAGTGATCCAGAGTTGACAAGGGAGAGAATGATAGGGTAAAAGTTTAGTACATGATGGATTCTTGAGTTAGAAGATTGAGTTTTATATAAGTTCTGTTGAACTAGATGTGTCATACTTAAATTGATTCAAGTCTAAGTGTAGACTTTGAATAGTGTTTAAATAAATAAAGAATCTTATAAGGAGCTAGATAAAGTGCTCCAGTTATGATAATTACATGATGATATATGAAGAAAGCTGTCATGAAGATTTTATGATACAAATTGACAATTTATGTATAAGAAATAATTGTGAACCATGTGCTTCGTCCAGTGATGTTTTATATACCATAAACTTCTCGTCTGAATTGATCCAATGTGTGTTGAAGTTCATGTTTACAGTATACATTCTTACACGCCTCAGAAATAAATAAATAATACTGTAGCAACATCTTTTAAAAGACTTATAAAAATGCAAGACTAGACTCGGACCACGGATCAGTGTAGGACGCAATAAATATTCTTTAGGCTATAGAATATAGAAGGAGCGTCTGTAATAGGCCCTAAGCGTATATAAGATATTAAGAATCTCCGTTACGTTGAGATAAAATATTTACACATAACATTTAGCAGGTAGGCGTAAGTCTTACTAGAATTTAATCCTACTAATTAAATTAAAATCGGTGGACTTAATTTTCAATGTTGAATAATAAAATGTAGGATGTGACATAAAAAATGACAACCACAAACAAAGTATTTTTTAAAATTATATTACAAAAACAGAAAAAAATGTTCTTAATAATATTTTTTACTATTCTCATTTACTCAATTTGCATAGAAAATATAACTAGCTTTTTGGCTATGTCAAATAATTTAAGAATGACTGTTAGAATTTAACATGAATTTAAAGGTCATCTAAATCAAACATTTAAATCTAGAGAGTAATTAATTTGAGGCCATTTGTTTTCGTTGTGTTGAACAAGTTTTTTTATAAATTTATATTTTATAAACGGAACCGGGTTTTACGACCTTATCGTAAGGGTTCCGGACGCTTGATAAAATAATAAAATGAAAAAATCCTGGTTAGCTGCGAATCCGATTCTCGGGTGCCCGGATATGGAAGCCTTAGTTGAAAGTAAATTTGTAATCATCGCAATATCTAACAGTTTTGTGCTGACTTCTGCATGGTTTCCCTGCAAAGCGCTTTGCCTTTTGGCCTTGGTCCTGCTACGGCGTTACATAAATTATAAAAATATAGTAGAACAGTCTATAGCTCTGAAATTTGGTGGGTGAAGAAAAATGAATGACAGCTAGCTCTCGACAGTTGTTTAACAGATGTATCTTATCAGACGAATACGAAAATTTGATGGTCGAAGAAGGAATCAAGTGACCAGCTGTATGACCTATCCAGGCAAAAGCCAATCGGAAAGGAGATTGAAAGAAGAAATTGTAGATGGATAAGGCACACCGTGAGAAAACCTGATGGCTATGTGGCCAGTCAGACTGGATACCCCCCGGGGGAAGAGAAAAGTGTTCAGACCAAAACAGACCTGGAGAAGGTGGGTTGAAAACAAAGGCTGCTGGCCTCACATGGACCCAGCTGAGGGCAACTACCCAAGATTGAGACCGATGAAGAAGTGTAATTTAAGACCCTTTTCTTCAATGGGGACACCAGGGAATTAAAACAGTAAGTAACGGTAGAGCTGGTTGACTTTCATACTGTTGTGTAGTGTTGGCAAACTGAATTAATTAGAAATCCAACTCATGCAGCTCATTATTATCAAAAAGGTTGCCGACCCCTGGTCTAGAGCATGTAGAAAACTATCTACTCCATCTACAACACACAGCAAACTATAGAATCTAGTTCAGTAAAACTTGTTGAAATCAACATTTCATTTTAAGATGCACATATTATGTTTCACTCTTTTCCTCCTAAGCCCCCCAACCACCCTGCCACACACACACACACACACACACACACACACACACACACACAAACGTTCACATTTAAATTTAGGTACAAATGTTTTCACCTTTTTACCGCCCCTAGGCGCGTGACGTAATTTATGGACGGCCCCTAGACGAAAAGGGCAGAAAATTCATTCTCTCACGCCTTATACGTGTGCATGGACTGCTGGAAAAACTGCATTTACCGATTGGACTGTTCAGAAATATGGCGTTTTAACTTAACTTCTTGTGAAATAGACCAACATTTCTAGCAGACAGGAATAAAATTATGCCGACGATTAAGGGAATATGAAAGTCCTCCAATTTTAAATGTAGAGTTCTACCTGCTGGAAGTCGATAAGCAGTACATTACTTTAAAACCACCGAATTAATAGATTGTACACTCAATACGTTTTATATTATGTGTAGTCAACTGTGGAGATTTAAAAAATACTTCTGTACTGTACCAAAGCTGGTGAGCTGTGCAAAACCCCTAGTTCTTGGAGTCAGACCGGTGGGTCAAAGCATGAGACTGCGGTCAACGAATGCCTCCACTTCATCCATGTTTGTCACAGAAGGAGGAGTGGTAGCCGGTAGCTGTGGTGGTGCCCCCAGGGGTGAAGCGTGGTAAGACGCAATGAAGGGTATACAGTCATTGTCCTATATGTCTGGGTTCAAAGGTGGCCTTGACGAGATATGTTCGCTTTTGACGCGTCAGACAAAATCCGCTCGGCCGGCGCATCTCCAGACTACATTACGGGGATACGAGGCCATTCCCGTGGACTCTAGTGGTCTAACAAATTAACTTCGTCACGAGGGGCGTAGTGAGCAAGTTGACCTAACATACAATCGCACTATAGGTGGGCTAGCCTCGGACAGACGTTAGAGCTAAATTGACTTCCGCAAACCTTGCCTGAAATTATTATGCATGGCCTGCTATCAAAGCCCAACTGTTAGGGAGCAATCTCTTTGGGAAATCGCAGTGGACTGTCGACCATTGTCTCACATGCATAGACTCAAGCAGTGGACTGTCGACCATTGTCTCACTTTCATAGACTCAAGCAGTGGACTGTCGACCAGTGTCTCACTTTCATAGACTCGAGCAGTGGACTGTCGACCATTGTCTCACTTTCATAGACTCAAGCAGTGGACTGTCGACCAGTGTCTCACTTTCATAGACTCAAGCAGTGGACTGTCGACCAGTGTCTCACTTTCATAGACTCAAGCAGTGGACTGTCGACCAGTGTCACACTTTCATAGACTCAAGCAGTGGACTGTCGACCAGTGTCTCACTTTCATAGACTCAAGCAGTGGACTGTCGACCAGTGTCTCACTTTCATAGACTCAAGCAGTGGACTGTCGACCAGTGTCTCACTTTCATAGACTCAAGCAGTGGACTGTCGACCAGTGTCCCACTTTCATAGACTCAAGCAGTGGACTGTCGACCAGTGTCTCACTTTCATAGACTCAAGCAGTGGACTGTCGACCAGTGTCTCACTTGCATAGACTCAAGCAGTGGACTGTCGACCAGTGTCTCACTTTCATAGACTCAAGCAGTGGACTGTCGATCAGTGTCTCACTTGCATAGACTCAAGCAGTGGACTGTCGACCAGTGTCTCACTTGCATAGACTCAAGCAGTGGACTGTCGACCAGTGTCTCACTTTCATAGACTCAAGCAGTGGACTGTCGACCAGTGTCTCACTTTCATAGACTCAAGCAGTGGACTGTCGACCAGTGTCTCACTTTCATAGACTCAAGCAGTGGACTGTCGCCAGTGTCTCACTTTCATAGACTCAAGCAGTGGACTGTCGACCAGTGTCTCACTTTCATAGACTCAAGCAGTGGACTGTCGACCAGTGTCTCACTTTCATAGACTCAAGCAGTGGACTGTCGACCAGTGTCTCACTTTCATAGACTCAAGCAGTGGACTGTCGACCAGTGTCTCACTTGCATAGACTCAAGCAGTGGACTGTCGACCAGTGTCTCACATGCATAGACTCAAGCAGTGGACTGTCGACCAGTGTCTCACTTTCATAGACTCAAGCAGTGGACTGTCGACCAGTGTCTCACTTTCATAGACTCAAGCAGTGGACTGTCGACCAGTGTCTCACTTTCATAGACTCAAGCAGTGGACTGTCGACCAGTGTCTCACTTTCATAGACTCAAGCAGTGGACTGTCGACCAGTGTCTCACTTTCATAGACTCAAGCAGTGGACTGTCGACCAGTGTCTCACATGCATAGACTCAAGCAGTGGACTGTCGACCAGTGTCTCACTTTCATAGACTCAAGCAGTGGACTGTCGACCAGTGTCTCACTTTCATAGACTCAAGCAGTGGACTGTCGACCAGTGTCTCACTTTCATAGACTCAAGCAGTGGACTGTCGACCAGTGTCTCACTTTCATAGACTCAAGCAGTGGACTGTCGACCAGTGTCTCACTTTCATAGACTCAAGCAGTGGACTGTCGACCAGTGTCTCACTTTCATAGACTCAAGCAGTGGACTGTCGACCAGTGTCTCACTTTCATAGACTCAAGCAGTGGACTGTCGACCAGTGTCTCACTTTCATAGACTCAAGCAGTGGACTGTCGACCAGTGTCTCACTTTCATAGACTCAAGCAGTGGACTGTCGACCAGTGTCTCACTTTCATAGACTCAAGCAGTGGACTGTCGACCAGTGTCTCACTTTCATAGACTCAAGCAGTGGACTGTCGACCAGTGTCTCACTTTCATAGACTCAAGCAGTGGACTGTCGACCAGTGTCTCACTTTCATAGACTCAAGCAGTGGACTGTCGACCAGTGTCTCACTTTCATAGACTCAAGCAGTGGACTGTCGACCAGTGTCTCACTTTCATAGACTCAAGCAGTGGACTGTCGACCAGTGTCTCACTTTCATAGACTCAAGCAGTGGACTGTCGACCAGTGTCTCACTTTCATAGACTCAAGCAGTGGACTGTCGACCAGTGTCTCACTTTCATAGACTCAAGTAGTGGACTGTCGACCAGTGTCTCACTTGCATAGACTCAAGCAGTGGACTGTCGACCAGTGTCTCACATGCATAGACTCAAGCAGTGGACTGTCGACCAGTGTCTCACTTTCATAGACTCAAGCAGTGGACTGTCGACCAGTGTCTCACTTTCATAGACTCAAGCAGTGGACTGTCGACCAGTGTCTCACTTTCATAGACTCAAGCAGTGGACTGTCGACCAGTGTCTCACTTTCATAGACTCAAGCAGTGGACTGTCGACCAGTGTCCCACTTTCATAGACTCAAGCAGTGGACTGTCGACCAGTGTCTCACTTTCATAGACTCAAGCAGTGGACTGTCGACCAGTGTCTCACTTGCATAGACTCAAGCAGTGGACTGTCGACCAGTGTCTCACTTTCATAGACTCAAGCAGTGGACTGTCGATCAGTGTCTCACTTGCATAGACTCAAGCAGTGGACTGTCGACCAGTGTCTCACTTGCATAGACTCAAGCAGTGGACTGTCGACCAGTGTCTCACTTTCATAGACTCAAGCAGTGGACTGTCGACCAGTGTCTCACTTTCATAGACTCAAGCAGTGGACTGTCGACCAGTGTCTCACTTTCATAGACTCAAGCAGTTGACTGTCGACCAGTGTCTCACATGCATAGACTCAAGCAGTGGACTGTCGACCAGTGTCTCACTTTCATAGACTCAAGCAGTGGACTGTCGACCAGTGTCTCACATGCATAGACTCAAGCAGTGGACTGTCGACCAGTGTCTCACTTTCATAGACTCAAGCAGTGGACTGTCGACCAGTGTCTCACATGCATAGACTCAAGCAGTGGACTGTCGACCAGTGTCTCACTTTCATAGACTCAAGCAGTGGACTGTCGACCAGTGTCTCACTTTCATAGACTCAAGCAGTGGACTGTCGACCAGTGTCTCACTTTCATAGACTCAAGCAGTGGACTGTCGACCAGTGTCTCACTTTCATAGACTCAAGCAGTGGACTGTCGACCAGTGTCTCACTTTCATAGACTCAAGCAGTGGACTGTCGACCAGTGTCTCACTTTCATAGACTCAAGCAGTGGACTGTCGACCAGTGTCTCACTTTCATAGACTCAAGCAGTGGACTGTCGACCAGTGTCTCACTTTCATAGACTCAAGCAGTGGACTGTCGACCAGTGTCTCACTTTCATAGACTCAAGCAGTGGACTGTCGACCAGTGTCTCACTTTCATAGACTCAAGCAGTGGACTGTCGACCAGTGTCTCACTTTCATAGACTCAAGCAGTGGACTGTCGACCAGTGTCTCACATGCATAGACTCAAGCAGTGGACTGTCGACCAGTGTCTCACTTTCATAGACTCAAGCAGTGGACTGTCGACCAGTGTCTCACTTTCATAGACTCAAGCAGTGGACTGTCGACCAGTGTCTCACTTTCATAGACTCAAGCAGTGGACTGTCGACCAGTGTCTCACATGCATAGACTCAAGCAGTGGACTGTCGACCAGTGTCTCACTTTCATAGACTCAAGCAGTGGACTGTCGACCAGTGTCTCACTTTCATAGACTCAAGCAGTGGACTGTCGACCAGTGTCTCACTTTCATAGACTCAAGCAGTGGACTGTCGACCAGTGTCTCACTTTCATAGACTCAAGCAGTGGACTGTCGACCAGTGTCTCACTTTCATAGACTCAAGCAGTGGACTGTCGACCAGTGTCTCACTTTCATAGACTCAAGCAGTGGACTGTCGACCAGTGTCTCACTTTCATAGACTCAAGCAGTGGACTGTCGACCAGTGTCTCACTTTCATAGACTCAAGCAGTGGACTGTCGACCAGTGTCTCACTTTCATAGACTCAAGCAGTGGACTGTCGACCAGTGTCTCACTTTCATAGACTCAAGCAGTGGACTGTCGACCAGTGTCTCACTTTCATAGACTCAAGCAGTGGACTGTCGACCAGTGTCTCACTTTCATAGACTCAAGCAGTGGACTGTCGACCAGTGTCTCACTTTCATAGACTCAAGCAGTGGACTGTCGACCAGTGTCTCACTTTCATAGACTCAAGCAGTGGACTGTCGACCAGTGTCTCACTTGCATAGACTCAAGCAGTGGACTGTCGACCAGTGTCTCACATGCATAGACTCAAGCAGTGGACTGTCGACCAGTGTCTCACTTTCATAGACTCAAGCAGTGGACTGTCGACCAGTGTCTCACTTTCATAGACTCAAGCAGTGGACTGTCGACCAGTGTCTCACTTTCATAGACTCAAGCAGTGGACTGTCGACCAGTGTCTCACTTTCATAGACTCAAGCAGTGGACTGTCGACCAGTGTCTCACTTTCACAGACTCAAGCAGTGGACTGTCGACCAGTGTCTCACTTTCATAGACTCAAGCAGTGGACTGTCGACCAGTGTCTCACTTTCATAGACTCAAGCAGTGGACTGTCGACCAGTGTCTCACTTTCATAGACTCAAGCAGTGGACTGTCGACCAGTGTCTCACTTTCATAGACTCAAGCAGTGGACTGTCGACCAGTGTCTCACTTTCATAGACTCAAGCAGTGGACTGTCGACCAGTGTCTCACTTTCATAGACTCAAGCAGTGGACTGTCGACCAGTGTCTCACTTTCATAGACTCAAGCAGTGGACTGTCGACCAGTGTCTCACTTTCATAGACTCAAGCAGTGGACTGTCGACCAGTGTCTCACTTTCATAGACTCAAGCAGTGGACTGTCGACCAGTGTCTCACTTTCATAGACTCAAGCAGTGGACTGTCGACCAGTGTCTCACTTTCATAGACTCAAGCAGTGGACTGTCGACCAGTGTCTCACTTGCATAGACTCAAGCAGTGGACTGTCGACCAGTGTCTCACTTTCATAGACTCAAGCAGTGGACTGTCGACCAGTGTCTCACTTTCATAGACTCAAGCAGTGGACTGTCGACCAGTGTCTCACTTTCCTAGACTCAAGCAGTGGACTGTCGACCAGTGTCTCACTTTCCTAGACTCAAGCAGTGGACTGTCGACCAGTGTCTCACTTTCATAGACTCAAGAAAGAAGTACAAAGAAGGAAAATATAACGCAAATTTTGAGCTTTATAAAAAAGTAACCCATAAAAACAAAGTTTTTATTATACTCCCTTTCTTTGTAAACTAAGTTTATATTTAATTTATATTTTGATAGATTACAATAAATATTAGTGATATCATACCTTATGAATTTCCACACTAAAATTGTGCGCATCCTTTTCTTTTTTTCTAGCTTTTACCCGCAAAATCCATACAAAGTTGGACCGGCATTTTCAACGTGAAACCAAACCATAGACCATTTATCTATGAAGTGTTTGTTAAATTTATAAAAAAAAAATCATAATTATAGTATAATTAAGTTTTTTTAATTCAAAATTTGATAGAATGAATTGTTAGTCGCCACAAGTCTGCTGCGCAAGTTTCAGCTCGATTAGACGACGGGAAGTGGTCGAAAAATCGATGCAAAGTTTTACAAGCAAACAACCAGACAGACAGTACGAGTTAATAGAAAAGGAGTAAAAAAGGAAATGTGTGACATTTACTATAGCACTGTGGAAACATGCGAAACTATTCAGTTTCGGGCAGATCTTTGCCCTAGATACATTCAAGGGGCCGGGGGGGGGTAGAATTCTTTTAAAAATTGGCTACACACGCCAAGATTTGGGAGTAGATAACCAGGGAAAGATATAAATGACATTTGCATGTTTGCATAGAAGAATAATGGCTCTAACGCTAACGAAAACCAGTAGTTTACCTAGAGGTAGTTAAACATGTAAAAATGACTTCAAAATTCACTTAGTGAATAATAATATGTACACATTACCTTTAGGGTTAAGCGAAAGTGATATGTTTCTACATCCTATAGTAAAGTGCTAGACTAGGGATCGGCAACCTATGGCACGCGTGCCAAGCTCGGCCCAAAGAGCGATTTTCAATGGTACGCGGAAGAATTACCAAAAAAAAGTCGATTCCAGTCTTTTTTTTTTTACAAGAAATTGAGGGCTAGACTAGAGTACGATGAATTTTAGTAGACTGTTGGCTCGCTGAATGAGCTTGAAATTCTTCTTTGGCACACTAACTATCAAAAGGTTGCCGACCACTACAAAATGATAGTCTTTTGTCAAGGACCGACTCTGAATTCAGGATCATATCTAGAAATATTATAGAGGCTTATACTATTGTATCATTCAACTGTGAATAATTAGATCCCGTCTCACAAATCGCGATACGTTGTATCATCAAACTGGATAAACGAAAGGCTACAGAGCGACAACAGACGTATTACGTCCTCTCCCCCCCTCCCCCATACCCATCGTCACAAGTCGTCACAAGTAGCCAAACTCCTCCCAATATGACGTCATGAAGCTCTCCAACCCCACCCCCACCCTTAAAAAATACCATCATGTTTTCAATTTCAAAATTATAATATTACAGCCCCTTTTTATGTTTACTTTGCAGTAGTTTATCATCGTGAGCTTGAAGGAGGGTCCTCAGTGCCTCCTTAGTAGTTGCCGATGAAAGTATTCACAATACTAACCAATGAGCCAATAGGCTTATGGAATTTCGTTTCTTTTTTATGGTTTCATTTTCGCTTCATAATATCATATTATGTCCACTTCGCCGCCTGCTGTTTCAATTCGTAGGAGTTCCATTATTTCAAAAGCCCCAGCTTTGAATGCGCCCCTTTCATAATTCCCGCCACCCTTTTTGGTTTCCACGATCAATGTTTATACCGAGCCCCCCGCCCCCCCATACAGGCAATAGTTCTATCGCTTTCAATAAGTTATTTGTTTGGAGAAGAAGAAAAAAACGTAGAGGCTTGCGTGTGCATAATTAACAAAAATTTAAAGAAACAAATGATGTTAAAAGAATTTCACTCGATAACAATTGCAGACTGAGAAAATAGGCTATTGACGAGCCAAATATCAATTAATTAAGTTCCACACCTTTGCATCTAACCGCGTGTATTATTATTTCTTATCTTCTTATCTTATACATTACAGACGCTCCTTCTATAAAGAAGATTTTTGAGTCCTAAGCTCATCCGTGGTAAGAGTCTAGACTTGCATTTTGATTAATGTTTTAAATGATGTTAAGTTACTGGTTTTCCTGGTTTGTTCAGGCAACCCATTCCATGCCCGAATGGCACACATTTTTAAAGCACATGTAATAATAATAATAATATTTGTATAACGATGTCAACAAACATAATGTAAGCTCAGAGCGCATTTAACATACAGCTAAGAACACGGATATAATCTCTAGGCTAAGAAATATAAAACTAAATGATTTAAAAACTTTACGAACGAATCTAAATCTTACTGCCATAAATATCACTTAGGGTCCATACCGCTGCATTTAACGGCGTGTATTATTATTTCTATAGCACATAATAATATATCTAATTTCACTATCAGTGAGAATCTTTCAACGGAGTCTTCAGTCAGCTAGATAATACCAGAGCTGACTCTTAACCCATATCTTGATGAGATCTTATTTTGTTCTTGATTTTTACATATGTTATAGAAAGTCATAGTGTGATAAACGAATAAAAGTTTGTTTTTGAAATTTTTTATTTTGTGAAAAAAGAAATATTTAGATTTTTTAAAATGTCTTTAAAAAAGGACGCCAGCAACAAATGATACCGTGACACTGCATGTTAGCGTGCGAAACAGGCCATTTTATCTCAAGGATAAATTCATACTTTTTAACAAGTTAAGTTGGAATTATTAATTTATAGTTTTTCAAAACAATAAGATAAGAAAACAGCGTAATAAAACATTGACATTCAAGTGGCACCCGGGCACTGAATGGGTTAACTGAACGAACCAAGAAAACCAATAACATCATTTAAAACACTAATAAAAATGCAAGAATAATCTCTGACCACAGATAAGCTTTGGATACAATAATCTTCTTTACAGATGGCGCGTATGTAATTTATAATATAAGATCATATAAATTTTAAAAAATGTTTAAAAGTATGCTTTATATAATAATATACGTGTTTTTTTTTTCATAATATGATGTAGATATTGTAATACTTGGCGTGATCACCTAGATAAAGATACATATGTATAAATAGGCAGCTTAGCCAACAGAAGTTGATATCACTCATTGCTTATAACAAAATCTTATATCCTTTCCTTTAATACATTATATAGGTCAGAAGAAATATATTCTATGATGGCGTCTCCTCGTATTGTTTTCATCATACTGCATTGTAAATATATTATTCCGTAATAGTAATCTGGGCATCGGAAAGGTCTTCTGGGCAGCGGATTGGTATTCTGGCAGCGTATTTATATTCTGGGCATCGGCTAGGTCTTTAGGGCATCGTATAGGTCTTCAAGGCAACGATGTGGTTTTCTGGGCAACAATTTGATATTATGGGCGCCAGATTAGTCTTCTGTGTGGCAGACAGGTCTTCTGGGCAGCCGATTCATTGTCTGGGGAGCTATTCATCTTCTGGGCAGCAGATATTTCTTGTGGGAAACATATTGATCTTATGGGCATCAGATCAGATAGGTCTTGAGGGCACTGGATTGGTCTTAATTGTAACGGATATGTTTTATAGACAGCGCATTCGTCTTTAGGGCACCAGATTTGTATTTTGGGCAGCTGATGTGTCTTCTGGGCAGAGGATTGGAGTCTTCAGGGCATCGGACAGATTTCGTGGGCAAATTGTTCTTTTGGGCATGATAGTTGTCTTCTTTGTAGCGGATATGGCCCGAATGGAAGGAGGTGGTGGAGCAGGCCAAAGCCCTACATGGGCTGTAGCGCCATAGGGATGCATGGATTGATGGATGGATGGATGGTATCATTTTTTGTTGGCGTCCTTTAAAAAAAAGATGGTTTTAACACCCCTGTGTAATTATTATTATTGTTTCAAACTAAATATCTATGTTTATGCCTTTTACGAACATTAATTAACAAAGTTATGTCACAACTTAAGTCAATTTTTATCATTTTCATAAAAAACATGTTTCACTTTTTCAGACTTGACTTTTTTTCCGCAATTTTATCAAGCTCACGACATCAATTTGTTTTGAGCGAAAAAAAACAACTAAAAGCAGACAAATGAAGATAATAATTGGATAGATCAGTATATGTTTTTAACACTCAAAGACAAAATTGCAAACTATTAAGCTAATTTTATGTCTTAAATCGCATTTTACGAAGTGGCCTTAAAAAATGACGCCAGCAAGATATGGGTCAATGATACTTTTACTTGTGTGTTAGCGAATATTCCCAACTAACAAGCGTAACACCAATAGTTAATTCACTAAACCTAGAAACACTAGAGGACAGTAGGGCAAAGAGTGAAGTAGTAATAATACATATAGCATTAAACTCTAATTTACAAATACAACCCAATAACAGGCCAGATAAACATAAGGACAAAAACACTTTCCTTATCCCTTATGCTAAAATAAATGCATATAAGTATTATTTCTTCCCGAGTGGCATTCGTGTATGGAATGGTTTGCCTGAACAAACCAGGAAAACCAGTAACTTAGCATCATTCAAAATTTAATAAAGATGCAAGACTAGACTCGGATCACGGATGAGCGTAGGACGCAATAATCTTCATTAGAGAAGGAGCGTCTGTAATAGCACATATGATAAGATAAGATGTTAAATAGTATGATAGTGGGCGTGAATATCTATTTTTATAAGGGTATAATTCTGTGCTTACGTATAAATAATTCTTTTATATTGTTTAAGATTTGCTGAAAAAGACGGAATTTATGTAATCAAGTAAAATTTCCATTTGTTTCAATCAATAAAGTAATCTTATCTTATCTTATAAATATCAATTACGTTCCACACCTTTATTGCTAATCCCTATTATTACGAATCAGCAACTAGTCTTTCAACCAGGGCCCTCGAGAGAAAAAAAAGAGGCCGGTACGAGATCTTTTTTTCTAAAACTAGTCATATCTAGATGATTTATTATTATTACATACGTTTGAAAAATCATGAATCTTTTTAAAAGGTCTGTGAACCATTTTGTGAAACTGTCATATTAATAAGTTTTACCATTAGAGTGTAATCATTTCAATCACAGCTTTACAGGTCTATTACAAAAATACTTTAATCAAGTACATAGTTCTTAGTTTAAATTATTGTAATTGTTCCTCTGCTTCAGTATTGATCATGCAAATAATATTACAAAGATGTGTAAAATGGGAAAATGTGACTCTCACTGATGATTGATGATTAATTTGGTTGAAAAGAACTTGTTGATAGAGAGCACACCGTTAGCCCAGATAGATACATCCTAAATAGTACAGGTCTACATACGATCGAAGCATTAAAAAAAACACTGTGATGCTAAGAAAAGGTTCATTAGTGGTCAACAGGGGATAAGTTGTATATATGTTTTGATAGATGGCATACACCTGACGATAATGTATCGTTATAATATAATGGATGTGACGTTTACCATGTCTGATCAATGTACCTATTATCTTATTCATTACATAAGCTCCTTCTATAAAAAAGATTATTGTGTCCTAAACACGTCCATGGTTTGAGTCTAGTCCTGCATTTCTATTAGTAGTGTTTTAAATGATAAGTTACTGGTTTCCTGGCTTGTTCATGCAACCCATTCCTTGCCCGGATGCCACTCGGGATGAAAAAGTACTTGTGTGCGTTTGTTATCGTATAAGTTCGCATGAGAGATAAGGAAAGTGTTTTTGTCCTTATGTTTATCTGAGCATTGTAACAGATTATTTTTTGTGTAGTATTTCTAAATAAGAGTTTAATGCCTTATGCATTATTACTAGGCCTACTTTACTCGTTGTCCTCCTGTCCTCTAGTGCAGGGGTCGGCAACCTAAGGCACGCGTGCCAGACTTGGCACGCAGAACGATTTTCAGTGGCATGCAAGAGACCTCCAAGAATATTATTTAATGCAAGTCAAAACAACGTATGTCAGCATAATTAGAGGGTGCTGCATGGCGAACTACATGGGAATTACACTGGACGTCGACTGTTTAAGTTCAGGAATGTTTTTATGCAAAGCTCTCATCATTGGACTTGCAATCTGTGATTGAATCTATTGTTTCTCGAGTCTCTTCTAGAAAAAAGTGATACGGAGTATAGGTAAAGTCTTGGATAGATTCGTTTCTTGTCTGGAAGCAATTAGGGTGTATTTTAATAAAAAAATATATTTTCGGTATTAAATGAGGAGAACTAACTGTTGAAGCCGATGTTTCTAAATGACATGGCGACACGTTTCAGTGAGTTAAACTTCTATTTACAAGACTGGGTCGAACAGAACTTGAAGTGTTGGGCCACTGTTGGGCCACTGGAATGAATTTACAATGAAACTGGACATATCTTTCCGTGAAATCAATTTCAAAACATTTAACTCTTTCCCTAATTTAAGGCAAATTAAGATAGATGAGCATTTTCAGAAGTACACTAATTATATTAAAACAATTTTAACTCGTTCTGTATCACTAGCATCAAATTTGGAGAATTTAATTGAAGGGAGATAATTAACCCGTTTTCTTTACATTAATAAGTAAAGTACCCTTCGGACCAAACTGATCATAGGGCGTTCACGAGTTTCTTTACATTCAAATTACAAAAGATAGTTGAAGACTATATCAATATTTTATTACTAAAGAATGTATATGTACATTTCTAAACATTACAATAACTACCCAGTTTGTATGATTACTACGTATCTCTTCCGCTTAACTGTAGTCGTAATCCTCCCTGTTGATTATAGGTTGAAATAATTTGTTAGCGTAAATCTTAGTCATGCTGAGATCAAACGATAAAGACTTTATAGCTATTACTAGAATAATATCTTGACAACTAAATTCAAATGTTGAAAACTATTAATGTGTAGATCTAAGTTTAGTAATGAAATTGTGTATTTTCTTTTTAAAAAGGTGATAATAACAAACAGGTTAATTTGTTATTTAATTTATCAAAC
The DNA here is from genome assembly GCA_949126835.1 of Anisus vortex. Lineage (NCBI taxonomy): Eukaryota > Metazoa > Mollusca > Gastropoda > Planorbidae > Anisus > Anisus vortex. Next base: position 46,642,786 of record OX421497.1, read on the forward strand.
GCTTTAATGATTTTCTCTATTACGCTACTTTTCTTTGGTCTTGCTACGGCACTAAATAAATTGTCTTATAAAAAAAAAGGTAGTTGATCAGTTTGACTTTCACGCTGTTGTCACGCTGAATGATTTAAAAACCCTAGTTTGGCACACTATAAGCAAAATGATGCCGACCCCTGCTCTAGTGTTTCTACGTTTACTGATTGAACTATTGGTGTTACTCTTGCCAGTTACTTGCGTAATTGCCAATTTAATTTTAAATTTTAATATTCATGGGCCCCCCTAAACTCTTATGGGCCCCGGTACTGCGTACCGGCTGTACCCCCTCTCGTGGGGCCTGCTTTCAACGCCCCTGCATCTACTTGAACTCTTTCCACTTCCACCCCGCCACTGCCAGGTCACTATATAACGTATGACCCGTTTTCAGACTTGATTTAAAAAAAAAAAAAAAAAAAAATGTGATATTTTGGGGGCTTTAGCAAACAATGTATTTACATTGTAGGGGTGAGATATTCAATTCCAAGTCAGTGTTGGAAACTTGACATTCGAAGTTCATTTTATTTTATTTAGTCCTTTTTGTTTTACAAATTGTGCTTAATACTTTATTTAATCCCCGTTTATTATAATCACAGAATAAAAGAAACATTTATTAATAGACTGTGGATAAGCATCGTTAATGTGAAAATAGGATTTTCTGACTTTGCAAAATTTATGAAAAGATAACACACCGTCCTCAAAGGTTTGTAAATATGTTGGGTATTTATATTCATTGTTAGTGTGGCGGTAAATACTTTATAAAACAGTAAGATTTGAGTTATGTCTATGTCCTGTTTCAATATTATGGAATTAGGCTTAATTTGTCATGTCTGTAGTTGCTTAGAACATGTAAAACATGACTAAATTAGACTTTACGCAAAGCATGATTTAAAGGCTAAAAGATGGCGAATTAAACTTAATTATTAGTAGCCTATATATTACTAAAACAGGTCTACATTACTAAAACATGCGTCTCTACATGCTTATAATGTAATACATGGTTATATATTGAGACAATATTTTAATTTCATATTATTATTTAACTAGACTAAAACATGGCTTACCATGGATGAACTATAGCCGAAACTCCGACCATATATAGGAAGTACAATAAAAACATTACTTGGCCGTAAAGCACACAATAATAGTCATAAATTTTACATCTATAATGAGCGTGTCTACATATTATACATATATTTTATATATATATATACAGTGCTTTTTTGTGCCGGTACGCACCGGTACGGCGTACCGGCACCTTTTTCAATGTGGGGACAAAAATATTACTTTTCTTGTATTCAAACGTTTATTTTTAATTTATTATATTATTAATTTTTTAAAATTGAATTATTTTAAAATTTAGCGCAATAAGAATTAAAATATAAAATGGGAAACTGCTTTCCGCACACACTCGTAATGTTACGTCAATGGTTTTTGCTACTTGTGACTACACTGCCTTTATTTCTATGGGTTAACAGAAGACTTTCTAAGAAGGAACTTAGTTTCTCTTGCATGTGATGGAGCAGCTGTGATGTTGGGAAACAAAAGTGGCGTTAAGACATTGCTAAAAGAAAGTTTCCATCGGTTCTGGTTTGGCATTGTGCAAATCACCGACTGGAACTCTCCGTTGGTGATGTCGTACAACTAGTTTCAGGGATCAACAGATTTAAGGCATTCATTGATAAACTGTATGTAGGCCTACTTTATCATTCTTCACCAAAAAATTGCAGAGAATTGCAAAAATGTGCTCGTTTGTTAGAGGCTGAGTTATTAAAAATTGGAATAATGTTAAGCACGCAATGGATGGCATCCAGCTTCCGTTCTGTTTTAGCAGTTGGGGAAGATTATGAAGTTTTGGTACAACATTTTGAAGAAGCAAAACTTGACTCAGCCAGAGACAAAAAAGATCAATGCAGAATGAAGGTTTGCAGCGAAAGATTACTTCAACTGAATTTGTACTAGACCTCGGATTGATGTGCGATGTGCTCCAACAATTGTCAGAGTTAAGTTTGGATTTGCAAGCGCGCAACATAGACATTAAAGAGCAGATAAAAATAATCAAGGATGTTATACAGATTTTTGAAAAAAGGCAAATTATTCCAGGCCCTTATTATAAAATTGCTGCTACTACTGAAGATAGTAACCTTTTCAAAGGAGTTTCACTTCACACCAAAAACTGTATCAGTGATCCACCAATTGACGTAAAAGCTTTTTACAAAAAACTAGATGAATCAATTGAACAAAGGTTGCTTTCTAGTGAAGGTGCTGAGTTGGCATATTGGGCTCGAGTGCTCGATACAAAGCAATGGCCGGACAACATACTGATAAGATAAGATAAGATAAGACTTAACATTTGGCTAAACAGAAATGAAAAACTTGTCAACAAGTTTGCAATTAAACGAAAGAATAATGATTCGCGGATTTCGCGAATATCTCATTGAAAAAAACATTTCGGAGAAACTATTCCTTTGCAAATTGCTCTCAGAACAATCCAAAATTTCTTCAAGTGAAGCCGAAAGAGGATTTTCGCAAATGAATCTTATCATCACTCCGACAAGAAGTTCATTGATGACAACAACTAACTGTATCTTCACTGTTATTTATCAGATTAGTTGGACCACCACTCGTACGTTTTGACCCCACAAGATACGTTGATTCATGGTTGCTTAGAGGCAGACATTCAGCCACAGATACCAACAGCAAAGAACGCAATCGGGAGTATACACCTCAGATGAGAACTTGATCAAACTTTGGAATTTACTATGAATAATTTATTCAACATTTATATTTCATTTTCATTTTTAACAGGGTTCTTTCCTATAAAGCACAAAAGAACGTAACACAATTTTTTAAAAGTAAATCAAGAATAACTTTAATAAGTTGTTAAGTAAATTTTACAAATCATAACAAATGTATGCGGTATACTAATAAAGTAATAATACATTAATTTAATTTCGTTAATTATAAAATAAAATTGTTTTAGACAATTAGTATCTTTGTAGTTGTGATTAAAAAGTTAGGCAATCCATCACTGAGTACCGGCACCTATTTTTTTTTATACAAAAAAGCACTGTATATATTTATATGTATATACTTTCTTTATTGCCCGGCGTTACGTCGGGCAACAATTAGCCTACTTTAAATGCTGTTACAGAAAATAAAATCAAGAGAAACCACTAGCCTAGAGAGAATCGAACCTAGATCATTCGGGTATCAGGCAGGGTTTCAAGCCACCATTCTACGGAACAGACTTACGAAACTGTTAAGTTTAAATAAAAGAAAATGAGACACGTGGCTTTGTATTGACCAACGAGCATCGAGATTGACACACACATTATATAATATATTATTATATATAGATAGATTTTTGAGCGCTTCTCACTTGTGTAGAACAATAACTTTGTTGCACCTTTAAACATAGCCTCATAATAGGTCATCTATGACTTTCTATGGGCACTTAGCAATAATGTAATAAATCTTGCAATATCGTATCCATCATCCAGAGATGTATCCACGAAATTCATCACAATGAAAAAGAAGAAACTACTTCTGCTCATCCTGTTTGTTATAATTATCGTAGTCTCACTACAGGTAAGTTTGTGTTATACTTTGTTATACTTACATCATAACTAACACATTAGAATGTCATTTGTTTAAATTTTGTATTGTTATTTTGACTTAGCTTTTCATCGCAAAATGTATGCTTGAATAGTAGGCCTATTTGATAATAAATATGAATTCAGATAAAGCTTTTCACCTGCACTTATTGTTGATTATTTGAGTATTTGTAGAAGTAATATTTAACAAAGAATAAGCAAAAGATACAACAATCTTCACAATTTTGTATATTGTAAGAACAAATGCCCATAAATATGATCATGTAAATTTGTGCAACATTTTTTCGTCAATGGGCAGCATAAGTAATATGTTACAACAAGATGGGCCGCATATTTTGAAATTGTAAAAAAGTTTTTTTTAATACATTGAATTCGTTAAACTCTCGTTAGAAGTTGAAAGCTTTGTGAGGTAGGCCTAGCGCACTGAAAGGTTTTGGTGGGGTGCGTTGTGGCCCACTGGCCGCCTGTTGCACTCCGGCTCTAGGCATTGGTTATGTTTTAATAGATAACATTGATTTGAGCTACTCAGTAGTCATGAGATATGTGTTGGCATATCAATGTAGGGAGATGTGTAACGATGTCTACTAGGCTTAGGAATTTCCACATTTTCTTATCAGTAAAAGGGTACGGGTTTGTGTATACTGGTTAAAATAAAGTACTAAATCATTTTTGCTATAGGACACAAGAAAAAAAGAAGAAGAGATACACAATAAAAGAAATAAGTACTAAAAGCTAATTTAGCCGAAAGAGTAATTGTGACTTATCACTAATATTTAGCGTTTTACCTAGTCGAGTCAAAACAGTATAGCGGACGAGGTGTTTCCTGAAAAATAAATCTCTTCGCATGTCCGTCCCTCTTTGTGGCGTCCCATAGGCGTGTCTATTTTAATTACAATTTATTAAACGGAACCAAACAAAAAAAAAGGTTATAATTACCGTATCTAACCTTACAGCCTGATTACCATATTATACGTGGGGAAGGGAGATGTGAGCCATGAGTAGGCCTGTGTCTAGCCTTACTTCTTACTAAGAGTTTTGTTAGGTCACATGTAGACGTTTTTAATATTATTTTGTGCTACCCATTCCATGCCCGAATGCCTCTATTCAGTTAGTTAAACCGTAGGCCTGTAGCGAAATTGTATAGTGTCCTTTGTGTAAAATATGAAAAATTATAACCCATAAACAATAATCATTCTTATCTGTAAAATCAGTTTCTAAAAACCTTTTTGTTTATTCTCACCCTGTAAAATATGTTTAGTGTAAATCCATCTGTCGTTATAAAGTACATGTTAAAACATTAGTTTTTCTTTAATCTAAGTTTCGAGTTAGAAGAAATGGAATAAACAGAGAAGATTAACAAGTTGAATATATATATTATAGAGTCTAGGCCAGGCTAGGGCCTAAAAGAGATGGTAAAGTTAAAAAATTGACGCATGAGTGGCTGGAGGGAAAAGTGTATTTACTTTTCGCATTGCACTTCTGATCAAGTTGAATATTAGAAACGGCGAACCAGGCAAGTAATCCGATCCAACAAAGGGAGTTTATATGCAAGGAATTATATTATATTTTTTGAAAGTTCAAAGAGTTATTTCCCCATTGCATTGCCGCTTGTGGCTTTATGCGGAGTTAATGAAATCCGAACCTCAATTCTTTTCTTTCTCTATACAGGCGCTATTATATAGAAATATTTTTTCTTTATTGTTTGAAAGTTTAGATGTTTTTGTGTGTATGTTCCCTACCTCAAAATTTAATTAAAATTTAAATTTACGCAGGATACCGTGGAGTTGAATTTTTATTAAATGTGTGTATTATTGGAGAAAACATATCAGACATACACAAGCCAAAGGCAATCTCCCCCTCCCCCTCCCCCTCCCCCCTCCCTAGGCCCTACGTTTGAAAATCTTGTGTGGTGTTTGTGTTGTGTTTGTATAGTGTGTGTGTATGTGTGTCTTATGTGGCGTATGTGTGATGTGTGTATCGTGAGTGTGTGTGCTGTTTTTGTGGTGTGTGTGGGGCGTATTAGGTTGTGCATGTGTAGTAAACCTAAAGATATTTATAATAAGAATGAAAGATCAGTTTAATAACTTATTTTTCAGTTTGACCATGATGGTGATTGTTGTTATTATCTATATATCGAATCTCTCAATGCTATTACATTTAGCATTCTCGGTGCTCTCTATTCCAACATAATTCATTTGTAGATGTGGGCGTGGGAAAGCCCTTAAAAACACAAAGTAAATGGATAGGTCTTGTATATTTTCTTACAAGACTCTTTAGTCTCAGAACCCCATCAGTGTCTGCGGCAAGCTATTCAAAATTGTTGCGTTAAAAATCAGTTTTCGTGCCAAACGAAATAGGAATAGAGAGAGCGCGCTTGAGAATGAGAGAGAGAGAGAGAGTGGATGAGAGGAAGAGAGAAGGGGCGGAGAGACCGCCATAAGTTTAATTAGTTGTTAAAATCAAATGAAAAAAAAAATAATCATAAGATTGAATTGTGAATTAGATCATTATTTTAAAATACGATGTTTACTTATCTAAATCACAGCATGAAACAAATTAAAACTATTCATTCACACAAAAAAGACACAAAGGCCTATACCAGGGGTCGGCTACCTTTTGATAATAGTGTACCAAAGAAGAATTTCTTATTTATTCAGTGTGCCAACATCATTAAAGTTATCCTGTCATTTTTCTTGTTGAAGAGGCTTAAAAAGCATAATTAGGTGGTCTTTAACGTGCCATTGAAAATTGCTTTGAGTGTGTAGTCTTTATAACATATAGGCATACACACTGTGTATTTGTGTATGTTTATTTGTGTAGTCATAACATATAGACCTACAATCATAACATGGACATAGACAGTGTCGGAAGAGAATTTGTTTCAGATGTAAGATTTAATCAGAAAAGTAACAATTCTATTCCGTTCTCTAACACCATTTTAGTCAAGGGCGGCCATTGATCATAGTAGCTAAATATTTACCAGGGCCAGAGAGAAAAATGTGCTAGTGCGATTCCTTATCTGGGCCTTCCTTTACAACACTAGTCATATCTGTAGGATTTTTTTCTTTACACACGTTTTAAGACATCAGGAATCTTTTTAAAAGGGGCTCCGATGCGGCGCAACGTCTTCGCCCCTCCCCCCTTCCCTCCATCCCTTTTTATGTGGGGCCTGGTGTGTCGATTAAAAACATTTCCCCAATTTCTTTCGTCTTCTTTTTTCAATATTAGTCAATGAAGAGGTTTTGGTGGAGGTTTTATTTACACAGTACCTTGTTGCGAGCTGTTTCAAAAAGAGGGCAGGCTTGGAACACATGTTCTGTGTTCTATAGAGATCTCCCACAAGAGCAATCTTCAATGATTTCAATCCCTTGAAGAGTTTTAGAGTCTTAGGAACAGCTAACCTTTCGGGCCGAACACTTTTGGTGACTTGTAAATATTGCGCGTTTCAGTAGATTAGGGCCCTCTACTTACGGTACGCTTGCCGAAATTGGCACGCAGAGGGTTTGTCAATTACACGCGAAATACCTCCTTAAAAGCAATTCAAATCTCTTCCACAAGAAAAGGGAGGATACTTTGGGGGCCTGTGGCACGCTGAAGGATTTATAAATTCTAGTTTGGCACGCTATTATGAAAAGGTTGCCTACCCGTACATTAGACTTTGTTCTTCGAGCAAAAATAAGAAAGTAATATCGTCTTGTTATTCTACTTAAAGAGAAGTGGGGGCTACGTCTTTTCCCAATGCCTAGATTACGGTAGACCTACATATTTTGTCTTAATCTGTTCTACTCAGCCCTGTGTCTAAAGATAATTTTTTGGGCTACCGTTTGATCGCCCAATTTGTAGGGGCGCTGATTCAGATATTAGGGGACTTTTATGTACCAAGGGGTACCAGCAACCGTAAGTGGGCCCTGTACATAGAACAGGGCCTTCGTGTATTTTGTGCAGGTTGTCCGTCAATAAGCTGACTATGTTTTATTCTTTTTTAAAGTTCAATTAAGAGTTTTGCTCTTCTAAAAAAAAATTATTGCTATAGATTCTAAGGTAAAAAAGAAAGATATGCATATCAAGACAATGCAAATTTCCGTTCCAGTTAACGTTTAGGTCAACAAAAGATGACCTCAAGAGAACAATATCTTCTATCTATCAAAGGTCAGTTATATAATCAACAACAGGTCAGTTATATCATCATTAACAGGTCAGTTAGATAATCTACAACAGGTCAGTTATATAATCAACAACAGGTCAGTTATATAATCAACAACAGGTCAGTTATATAATCTACAAATATCTTAGTAATTGGTATCTATGATCTTTCTTTTGAAGAAACTCAATTAGTAAATAGATATCTTCTATGTGCAATAGTTGAATTTCTTAAAATATACATTTTGTAAATATTCACAGCACTCTTTATATTTAATTACCACTATATTTATTAAAAAATTCAAATAGATATCTCTGGTAGCTTTATTCTCTCAATGAGTTGCCCCTTGTCAAATAAGTTATTGTTATAAACAAGTAAATTTACTAGTTTTTTTTCTTAAATATACATTATAGGGTTATTTTCTTTCTCTTACAATATCCCCATACAGTAATGTTTTTGGCACACCGCAACAGAAAAATTCAGTCGGAACTAAGTATGGACCTGAAAACCCCATAAGGGTGTCTTATGGGAAATTGACTATTTCTGAACCGAGAGCTGCCGAACTAAGAAATACTGAGCTAAGAAATACTGAACTAAGAACTACTGAACTAAGAACTACTGTACTAAGAACTACTGAACCAAAAACTACTAAACTAAGAACTACTAAAATAACATCTACTGAACAAAGAACTACTGCGTACTCGAATCTCAAAAAAAGTTCTAATGACTCCAGCTGGTATTCGAATACCAGCAAACTAGTCGACTCTCTGGTGGAATTGCTCAAATCCAAGCTTGACATGGCTGCCTCTAAAATTACCATCAACAACATAAACGACAAGTGCCAAATCATGGGTATCGAATACAACGAAACGTGCGACGATACTAAAGGCGTATGCCCACAGAAGACTTTGCCAGACGATCTTCACACAAGGATCGAGCAACTGGTATTGAGAGAAAACTTGCAGATTTCCGAGCAGCATCGATTGATTATCAACAACATGAGCCGAGAAATACAAGGAAATTATGATCTCATAGTTGTCAGTGGATTGTCGTCGAATCATTTCTTGGAAGCACAGGTAGTGTTTAAATTCACTTTATAAGTTGTACTTCTGCACCAATTAGTGTTTAAATTGGAGGCCGACCGAAACGCGCTTTCGGTTTCGGCATCGAAAGTAGGCCCTGTCTTTACTCTAAGTCTCGAACTTTAATCATTTTAAAAAACAGTTTATTCGCTTTTCTGATTGGTTAAGGCAACACATTACATATTTGAATGTAGTTCTGGTTTAAAAACAAAATCTTTTTCAATAACGTAAAGTCTTTAAGTAATTGTTGATGTCCAGTGGCCAACGTGTCAGTAGTAAAACATTACTTAAGTCTTTAAGTAACTGTTGATGTCCAGTGGCCAACGTGTCAGTAGTAAAACATTACTTAAGTCTTCAAGTAATTGTTGATGTCCAGTGGCCAACGTGTCAGTAATAAATCATTACTTAAGTCTTCAAGTAATTGTTGATGTCCAGTGGCCAACGTGTCAGTAATAAATCATTACTTAAGTCTTCAAGTAATTGTTGATGTCCAGTGGTCAACGTGTCAGTAGTAAAACATTACTTAAGTCTTCAAGTAATTGTTGATGTCCAGTGGCCAACGTGTCAGTAATAAAACATTACTTAAGTCTTTAAGTAACTGTTGATGTCCAGTGGCCAACGTGTCAGTAATAAATCATTACTTAAGTCTTCAAGTAATTGTTGATGTCCAGTGGCCAACGTGTCAGTAGTAAAACATTACTTAAGTCTTCAAGTAATTGTTGATGTCCAGTGGCCAACGTGTCAGTAATAAATCATTACTTAAGTCTTCAAGTAATTGTTGATGTCCAGTGGCCAACGTGTCAGTAATAAATCATTACTTAAGTCTTCAAGTAATTGTTGATGTCCAGTGGCCAACGTGTCAGTAGTAAAACATTACTTAAGTCTTCAAGTAATTGTTGATGTCCAGTGGCCAACGTGTCAGTAGTAAATCATTACTTAAGTCTTCAAGTAATTGTTGATGTCCAGTAGCCAACGTGTCAGTAATAAAACATTACTTTACAAACTAAAACATATTATAAGTCTATTTTCTATTGATATTGTAAAATAGAACGTTCTATATTCCATCTGTTCCAGGCTTTATTCAAACAGCTGCACGAGGAATTGTTTCCAGCATTGAAGAATTTTACTTTTATCGTATACGACCTAGGGCTGACGGAATCAGAAATAAATCAAATCAAGAAATATTGCAGGTAAACCTTTTAGAACAATTGGGGACATAAAGAAGTACATTCAAACTTAATGGACTTTTGATCATCAGGTAAAACCTTTAGAACATCTAGGGACTTCAGATGTCAGTAACAAAACTGTTCAGTCCAAGTGTCATCAACAATTTAGAGAAGCCTTAATCGCATAAGCCTAAGATTTAAGATTATATCTAGGGCCCAGCCGAATACACGATTTCCACAGAGTATCGAATCCGAGTATTTGGATGTACTATTTCCCGAGTTCGAGTACGGGTAATTACCGGTAATGGAGTTTTCCTATCATATGCAACGTTTAGATACTAGTGTGCCAAAGTAGGAATTCTAATTCATTCAGCGTGCCAATATCCTAAAAGTCACTCCTCCTATGGCACTGAATTTCTTGGAGAATATACTTTTTATTGGGGGTCTTCCACGTACCGTTGAAAATCGCTCTGCTTGGATGTTTGTTAGCAAAACTTTGCATCAAAATTTTCGGCCACTTCCCGTCGTCCGATCGAGCTGAAACTTGGGCAGCAGACTTGTCCAGACTAACAATACATTCTATCAAATTTTCAGCATCATAGCCTTTGGAATAGTCACTAATACCTTCGACCAATTTGCGAATTGAAGAAACAAAAACATGGCTGCCTCAACAGGAAGAGACGGAAGTAAATAAAATTTTCGGATATGTTCGTTTTTACGAAATAAATAGAATGAAAACGACACAATATAGCTGAAAAAAAGCGAGTTTTATTTTTATGGTTTTTGCGGGCCAAAGCTAGAACAAAAAAAAAGGATGCGCAAAATTTTAGTGTGGAAATTCATAAGGTATATCACTTATATTTATTTTAATCTATCAAAATATAAATTAAATATAAACTTAGTTTACAAAGAAAGGGAGCATAATAAAAACTGTGTTTTTATGGGTGAGTTTATTAAAAAAAATGTCTGCTATTATTCTTTGTTTAGTTTAATTAGCAAGATTTTAATTTCTTATAATATGTGTAATATGATAGCCTATACCAAACTGGATTTATTTCACAAATATTATTAAACAAATGATTATCTATTTTTGAATAGTAATATTATTATATAATTAGTAGTCTACTAGAGCTGGTCATCAGTCCACTTAAAATATTATGCTTATAATAATGTAGTAGACCTATTATTTACTATTAAAAAGAACTCATTATTTCAATATTTACTTTAAATAACATGCATTACACCCCTACTGTCTTACTTATATGTTAAGTCGGTTAGTGCTTCATTTATTTCATTTGTCCTATGTTTGTAAAGTTTAAAAAGTTTTAAATCATGAATTAGTTTAGCTTCATATTTCTTAGCCTAGGGCCTAGAGATTATATCTGTGTTCTTAGTTATATGTTAAATGCACTCTGATCTTATATTATGTTTGTTGGCAGCGCTATAAGCTTTTATTACACATATTATTATTATAATTATTATTATTTTAATAATTTTTTTTCGTTATATTTCTTTGTATTGCTTTTTATTAATGTTTTTGTTTTGCAGATGTCAGTTTGTTATCTTCCCCTTTAAAAGTTTCCCGCCACATTTTAAAACTATGAAATGTTTTGGATTCAAACCTGCGATTGTCAGGGCCATGATTGATAAGGCCAATCTTGTCCTATGGACGGACACGTCTTTCAGGCAAGTTGAACATGAATGATAGGGCCAATCTTGTCCTATGGACGGACACGTCTTTCAGGCAAGTTAACATGATTGATAGGGCCAATCTTGTCCTATGGACGGACACGTATTTCGGGCAAGTTGAACATGATTGATAGGGCCAATCTTGTCCTATGGACGGACACGTCTTTCGCGCAAGTTGAACATGATTGATAGGGCCAATCTTGTCCTATGGACGGACACGTCTTTCGGGCAAGTTGAACATGATTGATAGGGCCAATCTTGTCCTATGGACGGACACGTCTTTCAGGCAAGTTGAACATGATTGATAGGGTCAATCTTGTCCTGTGGACCGACACGTCTTTCAGGCAAGTTGACCATGATTGATAGGGCCAATCTTGTCCTATGGACGGACACGTCTTTCAGGCAAGTTGAACATGATTGATAGGGCCAATCTTGTCCTATGGACGGACACGTCTTTCGGGCAAGTTGAACATGATTGATATGCCCAATCTTGTCCTATGGACGGACACGTCTTTCAGGCAAGTTGAACATGATTCATAGGGCCTAATCTTGTCCTATGGACTGTAACGGCTTGATCTAGGGGTATGGTTAGTAGATTACTTCTTATGGAGTCTCAAGTCAAACACATGGCTTTTCAATGAACAAAAACTCTTTAATTCAGTAAAAACAAGTACAAAACAACTGGAACACAACTGCACAGCTCGACGACTTAAAAAAGTAAAGCAAACACACCCGTGTCCACTCGTGACACGTTTACACATTAGCCAGTCACTGGCCTAAACCAATGAACGTAGAGGTCAGCTATAAGGGATAGCTGGGGTAAAGAGGGCAAGGTTCGTAACACCCTATTATCCGGGGATAAAAAAAAAATATTTTTGTTAATCTTAAACTAAATATTTTTTTTTTTTATACAAATATCTCAAGGTACAGGAACAAAAGTATGTGACAATAATAGGGGTAAAATTTTTGAAAACATAAGGAAGAAAGTGTGACATTATTAATTAAACACAGCAGTGTAAATATAACGCACAACACTGACAACAGCATAATAGTAGAATTAACTTAATAAAAAGAGAAAAACTCAACTTAACAAAAACCATTTAGGTCAAAATAAAAGGGGCATAACTTTAGAAGTTATCAGTATTCTCCCTTGTCATTGTACAATAATAAATTCGGTGAAGCGTGAAAAAACAATTTTTTTTTATACACACTGAAAAATGACCGAGGTCAAAACAAAATGGGAAAAAATTAAAATACAGTAATACATTATTCAGATTAGGTCTGGCAAGACAAGAAATATCATAGCTTAAGTCTAGATAGAAAACAAAAATCTCATTCTTCATTGAAAAATCAATACAATGCAATAGTTTTCATTCTTTTAAAGTTAACTCAACCCACGTCCATTTAACTCTGAACTAGACATCTTTTGTCATGGTCAATAACTTCATAACAATAAAAACGACAATCAACTCAACCGACAATCAACTCAACCGACAATCAACTCAACCGACAATCAACACAACCGACAATCAACTCAACCGCGGCGACACTTCCCGTATTGAAATTAAATTTCTTTCCATTCATAAAAATCATACTATCTCTGTAGCATAAGTTTTCCACTGTTCACTAGTGTATGCTTGACCCAATTACGGTCTCAGCTCTAGGACAGTTTAATTTTCAATTTCAAGCCTGCTGGCCGTCTTTCTAACTACACATTAGATAACGGTTGACCCCAATTCCTAGAATCAAACAATACTCTCCTTCTCTCTCTCACGTTTTTTCTATCTCTCTATCGGTATCATTCTACTCTCTCTTTCTAATGCAAATTAACCACATTACCTCTTAAGGTAAAAAAAAATCTCTACGCGACAATAAGTTGCGACAATTAATGAGCATTATAAATCTAATAAACCCACGACTATAATTATAGTATAATCTCAAAATTAAACTTTGTAAGTGACAGAATGAAGCTAGTTTATAGAAAATTCATTTATAAATACAATTTCTAAGATGTCAGTGACATTTTCTTAATTGCGTCATTAATTTCTGTGCACACTCTTTTGTATACAACATATATCTTAGTTTAAACATTTCATCTTCATCAAAATATGAAAATTATTCAAAATATTAGTCAATTTACTTAATCAACCAAAAAAATAAAAAAAATAAAAATGAGCATCCAACAACAACAAAATCTTGATATCAATTATTAAGTAATTACATCTTATAGACTTTAGAAAACTTAATAATTCTTTGGTAGCAGAAATAGCATAATGTTTTTTTTTTTTTCAAACATAAGTTAACATAAGACAAATATGTGTAAGTGCTCAAGGTCTACCAATTTCCTTGTCATCAATACAGTTCACAATACAGTTTTAGTTACTGCATTTAGTTTGCGGTAATCAGTACAAAGCGGTCTGATTTATCTGCTTTTGGAACTATGAGACATGGTGAACTCCAATAGCTACAGCTTTGGGTGACGATATCATTATCTAACATGTATTGGATCTTTTTCTGAATAATAGCTAACTGGTTAGGGTTAACTCTATACAGGAGTTGTTTTATGAGAGAAACATTCTCATTCAAAATGACATCATGTTCTATCAAGTGTGTTCTAGTGGGAACATCATTGAATAACATAGGGTATTCTAGAATAATGGACTTGATGACATTGCTCTCTGACATTTTTAAATGTTTAAGTTTTTCATCAATGTTCTCAAGCACAGTGGAGGGTTTTAGTTTACACCCACTAAATCTATGGTCAATTTCACAGTGTTGTTCGTCAGGCTCAACAACAAAAGGTGACATGGGGTGAGTTGGAGGGGAATGTTTACCTTCTACCGTATCCCTACCCACATAAAGTTTGATCATGTAGTTGACCTCACTGACCTTTGAATCTACTTCGTATGGACCGAAGTATTTAGCAGAAAGGGGGTGAGTGTTGGTGGGGAGAAATAACAACACTTTTTCCCCTGGCGCAAATGTGCGAACTCGTGATTTTTTTTCAAAAACAGTTTTCATTTTGCGCTGGGCTTGTTTTACATTGTCTCTAGCACATACAAAAGAATTGAACAAACGATTTTTAGACTTATCTACACAGTCAATGAGTCCTCTTGTCTCGGTTTGTTCATCTGTCCAGGCTTCTTTAAGCAGTTTTAAGGGACCTCTGACGGTGTGTTCAGGGCCCAAGGACTCTTGTATCGCTTCACGGGCAGCAAAGAGCACATATGGCACTCCTTTGTCCCAATCCTTCTGATGGTCTTGGCAATAAGTTTCTAACATTGTCTTTAATGTTTGGTGGAAACGCTCTAGCGCTCCCTGGCTTTCTGGGTGGTATGCCGTTGACATTCTATGCTGTATCTTCAATCGATCTAGAACTTGTTGAAAAAGTTTGGAAGTAAAGTTGGTTCCTTGGTCGGTTTGCACCGATTTGGGTAGGCCATACCGGGTGAAAAACTCGGTTAACGCCTCTGCTATTTTCTCTGCGTTGATACTGCGAAGGGGCACCGCTTCTGGATACCTAGTTGCGGTACACATCATAGTCAGCAAGTATTTGTGACCTGATTTAGATTTGGGAAGGGGTCCCACGCAGTCGATGATAATATGCGAGAAAGGTTCGCCAAAAGCAGGGATGGGCTGTAGTGGTGCAACTGGTACTGTCTTGTTCAGCTTGCCTATGAGTTGACATGATTCGCACGATTTACAGTAGGCGGTGACGTCACGTTTCAACCCAGGCCAATAAAAGTGGGGCAATATGCGTTGATATGTTTGGTTTATCCCCAAATGACCCGAAAAGGGCGAGTCATGCGCTACCTCAATAATGTCCTCTCGGTACCTCACCGGAACCACGATTTGCTCCACCACTCTCCAGTTATCCTCCGGCGCATCGCGAGGTCTCCAACTCCTCATCAGCATTCCTCCACGTACAAAATATTGCACAGGGCCATCTCTGACGTCAGACTCAGCCACAACACTCTCACGCAGCTTCTCCAGCTCTGTATCTTTCTGTTGTTCTTGGATTAGTTGCTGCCTGGGAGATAACTTATCTCCTCCGCTGTCTACAGGTGGTTCTACCAACCTGGAAAAGAAGGTAGCTTCCAAGTCGATTTCGATCCGAGTATTGTCATTTTTGGCTGGTCCTCCAGGCGTCTTGTCCCTATTGTCTTTTTGATTCATGCCTCGGGTGATGGCATAAATAGGGTACAGTTCAGTATCTTCTACTTCTGTATTGTTGACTTCAGAATTTTGAGTCACAATCAGTTCAGGCTTTACACAGCCTTTTGCTAAGTCATTTCCAATTATGACAGAGATTCCGTCAAATGGAAGTGTAGGTTTATCTCCTACAATCACTGGACCGGAAATAAGTTCGGACTTAAGATGAATGCGTTGAAGCGGAACTTCCACATGTCCCATCTCAGTGCCTTTGATTAATACCTTTTGTCCAGTATATGTTTGTTCAGAGAGTGATAATTTACCCTCTAGACTCAGGGACATAGTTTCACCGGTATCCTTTAGGATTTTAACTGGTTTTTGTAGCTTAGTTTTATCTTCAGATGTAAATGGCGAAAATTCGTCAAGAGTTGAAGTTTCTATCTTCTCTTCAAATGAAGTTTCTATATTTTTGTCAAATGAAGTTTCTATCTTCTTATCAGCACACTGGTTTACCTTACCAGGTTCTACCTTTGTAGTGATTTCTCTATTATCTGAGATCGATATGCAGCCTTTAGATATAAAAGGTGACAATTCTTTAATTAAACAACTTTCTAAGTTATTTTTATTTCCTTCATCAGCACACTGGATAACCTTGCACGTTTCTACCTTTGTATTAGGCTGACGATAGTAGGCTTCCATTTCGTGTTCTGTTTGCTGTGAATCTTTTGTGTCGCCTTTAGATATATAAGGTGACAATTCTTTCATTGGTGAACTTTCTGATTTACTTTCCTTTCCTTCATCAGCACACTGGATAACCCTACACGTTTCTACCTTTGTATTAGGCTGACGATAGTAGGCTCCCATTTCGTGTTCTGTTTGCTGTGAATCGTTTATGTCGCCTTTAGTTATATAAGGTGACAATTCTATCATTGATGAACTTTCTGAGTTACTTTCCTTTCCTTCATCAGCACACTGGATAACCTTACACGTTTCTACCTTTGTATTAGGCTGACGATAGTAGGCTTCCATCACGTGTTCTATTTGCTGTGAATCTTTTCTTTTTTCCATAAACCAACAGTTTTCTAGTGTGTGACCTAGTTTATCACAGTTCTTACACACAGGCTTTGGCTTTGGCTGACCTTCAATCATATCATAAGCTCCCATTTTATGTTCTGAGTGCTTTGAAACTTTCTTTTTCAGAAACCAACAATCTTTTCGTGCGTGACCGATTTTATTACAATTTTGACACGCAGGCTGTAGTGTTATACTTTCACTTATCTCAGAAGCTCCGATTTCTTTGTTTGGTTGTTTTAAACCTTTCTTGTTTGTTAACCAGCAGTCTCCTCGTGCGTGACCTACTTTTTTACAATGTTGACACACGATTTGTTGAGATGTCTCAGTGAGTTGTTTCTGCTGGGTATTTAGTTCGTCGGCTTTCTCTATTGTGGGTTTTCTAAACATCTTTCTATGACTTTTCGGTACAGATTCGTATCTTCTAATGATGGCTTCTTTGATATATTGGTAATCATCAAACTCTTCATCTTTCAATAAAACTATGACCTCTCGTGCTTTGCGGTTAGCGACTTTAGTGAGTCCTTGTCTGACGAGTACAGCCCACTTTTCTTTTGGGAACGGAAAGTCTGTGGCTACTCTTTCAAAACGGTCAAAATACTGGTCAACAGGTTCATTTTCAGTGAATTTGGGAACGTATTTTATGTACCTGAAAATATCAAATATTTGAGTCTGTTTAGTAATAGCTTCTTGTTTTATCTGTTGTGACATTTTTATCTCTTTAGCCAGTTTGGCTAATCTTTCTTCCATTTCTATTGCTAGTTTTTCTTTTTCCTTTGCAGCTTCCATTGCTAGTTTTTGTAGCCTCTCCTTACTAGCTAATTCCATTTCAAATTTAAATTTTGCTAGTTCAATCTTGGCTAACTCCAGTTGAATATTACTTTCTTTGGAGATGGAAAAGTCTGTTATCGGTGACTCCATTATAATGTAATGTTAATGTTACTCACAGTTTTTTCCAGACAACTGCATCAACTGCTTTTCGGACGAGATCCCAATTGTAACGGCTTGATCTAGGGGTATGGTTAGTAGATTACTTCTTATGGAGTCTCAAGTCAAACACATGGCTTTTCAATGAACAAAAACTCTTTAATTCAGTAAAAACAAGTACAAAACAACTGGAACACAACTGCACAGCTCGACGACTTAAAAAAGTAAAGCAAACACACCCGTGTCCACTCGTGACACGTTTACACATTAGCCAGTCACTGGCCTAAACCAATGAACGTAGAGGTCAGCTATAAGGGATAGCTGGGGTAAAGAGGGCAAGGTTCGTAACAGGACGGACACGTCTTGCAGGCAAGTTGAACATGATTGATAGAGCCAATCTTGTCCTATGGACGGACACGTCTTTCAGGCAAGTTGAACATGATTGATAGGGCCAATCTTGTCCTATGGACGGACACGTCTTTCAGGCAAGTTGAACATGATTGATAGGGCCAATCTTGTCCTATGGACGGACACATCTTTCAGGCAAGTTGACCATGATTGATAGGGCCAATCTTGTCCTATGGACGGACACGTCTTTCAGGCAAGTTGAACAGCCTAGTCAACACCTGGTTTAATTTTCTTTTTTAAATGTTTTTCTCTGTTTTAGTGAAGCATGTTAGTCCGAGGAGACTATTGCGCGTGTTGTAGAAGTTTTCTCTTACCATTTACACTATGAGATTGGGTGGTCTAATAAGTTCACTTTCAAATTTCCGCCGGGGAACATAGGATACCTTGCATAGGCCTACTATTGGTAAATTATCATGAAAGAAAATAAATACCAATTGTTCATTTGAAGAAAAACGAAAACGGTCAGATCACATTATTGTATTTTTTATGGACTAAAGTTATTGTACATCTAGATCTATAGGCTAATAAAATTGTATATATAGATCTATAGGCTACCTACAATTGTACATCTAGATCTATAGGCTACCTACAATTGTACATCTATATCTATAGGCTACCTACAATTGTACATCTAGATCTATAGGCTACCTAAAAAAAATTTTCGAATATTTATAATTTGAATTCATTTAAGGCAATAAGTATAAGTAGGTAGGCAATGGTGTCTACATTAAAGCTCATAAATATTTTATTTCTTCTAAACTTATGAGTTTGGCTAATAATTATACTTATTTGAACACAATTAGACCTAGGCCTATTATTATTAAAAATCGTAGAAAAGGAAGAGGGGAGGGGAGGGGAAAGACAACTGAGTAATATTATACACTAGGTCAATAAATTTGTTATAGTTTTTAAATGTCATCTTATACACTAGGTCAGCGATGGCGAACCTATGGCACGCGTGCCACAGTTGGCACGCGAAGCCATTTCTGTGGGCACGCGAGCATTGACAAAAAATGGAACAGTTTAGTTATGGCCACACCGCTATGGATAGGATTGTCTATTTAAAAAAGCCGTTTTGTCGGATCGACGATTAGTCGAAAGAGTTTCTTGAAGAGAAATTGAAGAAATATCTCACCCAGTTACTAGTTTTTGTAAATATCTTTCTCAAACAAACCATCTGACAGAACCAAGCTTTCAAATGTCACTCTGCATAGCAAAACATGGTAAGCAAATCTCTGATGGGGATTTTCTGAAAACGGCCATGTTGGCTGGTAGTAATTCCCTTTTTAATGAATTTCCAAACAAAGATATAATTTAGCAAAGCATCTCTGAGATACCACTTAGCAGAAATACTGTCAAAGATCGAGTCTTGCGTATGAAAAGTGATGTTAGTCAGCAGATCACTACTGACAATAAAAAGTCTGCCGGCTACTCCATGTGCTTGGGTGAAAGCACAGATGTAAATAAACATGCAAGGCTTGTGGTAATTTTGCGTTATGCAGTTGGTGACATTATGAGAGAAGAGCTGGTGAAATTGTTATCTTTGCCTGAAAGAACACAAGGGATGGATATCCACAATGCTGTTATGGGAGCTTTTTTGGCACAAGAAATAAAAACAGAAAAAGTTGTTTCGGTTACTAGTGACGGAGCACCTTGCATGGTGGAGGACGCATCTAGTTTCATACAGTTCTTTGCCAAAGAAGCAAAACACACAGTCGTTCAGTTTCACTTTATTATACTCGAAGAAGCTCTTTGTGCCGGGGATAGCAGCAAGAAGATGCTATACTCAAAGATATCACAAAAATGGGCAATTACATCGTGCTCTTTACTGTCGACAGTTTCACGCACTTCTTGATGAGGTCAAGGGGGAAAGTTTAATACTTTACTCATGTACAAAGATGGCAGTTGGCTGAGCAGAGGACTAGTATTGGAGAGATGTGAAGCATGCTTGGATGAAATTAGGCTGTTTATGATTGTCCACAGCTCACTGATATGGTCTGGCTTACCAACCTTATGTTTTTGTTTTTACCGATTTTGCAGCACATTTCAATGAACTGAATAAACAACTGCAAGATTCAGGAACAACAGTAGAAATGATGTTTTGTGATATCAGAACATTTGACAGAAAACTGCAGGTTTTTTAAATTGGGCAGCTGAATTTTTTTCCAAAAGTAAAAATGCATTTACAAAAATCTATAACATTTACCGACAATCCTACAAGCCATCATGAAATTGTCAAGGAATTTTCTAGCATTGTAGCAGATGCAAAGGAGAATTTCTGTAATAAGTTTGTACAGTTCCGTAAGATGGAGACACCCTCTGTTTTCTCACTTGCCCAGATAAAGCCAAATTCGAAGAACTTGATCTTTCCTGCTTATTGTGGTCAGACTTAGAAAATCTGGAAATGGAGCTATTGGAATTTCAAGAAAGCTCTATCTGGAAAAATAAATTCTATTATCAGCGTGAAACACTTGAGAATATAGAGTGTGAAAGGATGGCAAAGGTCAGCACATGTGGTAGCTCTGATGATGAAATCCTTAAAGTGTGAAATTCTCTGTCAATAATTTTAAGTCGATGAAAACACTTGGGATTGCACTTCTTACTTTGTTTGGGTCTTCTTATGCTTGTGTGCAGCTGTTTTCAACTTTAAGTTGTATCAAATCTGATACCAGAAACAGACTGACTGACTGCAAACTGACAGTACTGCATGCGTCGTTCTTAAAGTTACGGAGTATGAGCCAAGACTTGACAAATTATCAGCATGCACACAACAGCCATCACGATATATTATTTGTTTCATTCACTACAGCTCATGTTTTTTTTTTATATAAAAGACTGTTTGTATCATTCAAAGATCTGTTAATTTATTATTTTTGGACATAAGTTTTTAATTAGTTCGGACAACTGTATGAGCTGTTTTTTGTTTTTTTTTTAAATTAAAACCTCAGTATTTTGTTTTAATTGTTGTGTTGGCACGTTGAAAGAAATAAGTTGGTCTTGTATTGCACTTTGGGCACGCGGCCTCAAAAAGGTTCGCCATCACTGCACTAGGTAAATAAAGTTGTTATAGTTGTTTAAATGTTATCTTATACACTAGGTAAATAAAGTTGTTATAGTTGTTTAAATGTTATCTTATACACTAGGTCAATAAAGTTGTTATAGTTGTTTAAATGTTATCTTATACACTAGGTCAATAAAGCTGTTATAGTTGTTTAAATGTTATCTTATACACTAGGTCAATAAAGTTGTTATAGTTGTTTAAATGTTATCTTATACACTAGGTAAATAAAGCTGTTATAGTTGTTTAAATGTTATCTTATACACTAGGTCAATAAAGTTGTTATAGTTGTTTAAATGTTATCTTATACACTAGGTCAATAAAGCTGTTATAGTTGTTTAAATGTTATCTTATACACTAGGTCAATAAAGTTGTTATAGTTGTTTAAATGTTATCTTATACACTAGGTCAATAAAGCTGTTATAGTTGTTTAAATGTTATCTTATACACTAGGTCAATAAAGTTGTTATAGTTGTTTAAATGTTATCTTATACACTAGGTCAATAAAGCTGTTATAGTTGTTTAAATGTTATCTTATACACTAGGTCAATAAAGTTGTTATAGTTGTTTAAATGTTATCTTATACACTAGGTAAATAAAGTTGTTATAGTTGTTTAAATGTTATCTTATACACTAGGTCAATAAAGTTGTTATAGTTGTTTAAATGTTATCTTATACACTAGGTCAATAAAGCTGTTATAGTTGTTTAAATGTTATCTTATACACTAGGTAAATAAAGTTGTTATAGTTGTTTAAATGTTATCTTATACACTAGGTAAATAAAGCTGTTATAGTTGTTTAAATGTTATCTTATACACTAGGTCAATAAAGTTGTTATAGTTGTTTAAATGTTATCTTATACACTAGGTCAATAAAGCTGTTATAGTTGTTTAAATGTTATCTTATACACTAGGTCAATAAAGTTGTTATAGTTGTTTAAATGTTATCTTATACACTAGGTCAATAAAGCTGTTATAGTGGTTTAAATGTCTTATTATATACTAGACACTTGTTAAAAAAAAGTTGTTTCTAAAGGTCATATGATTTTGCTGTAATATTTCCAGAGTTTCCTCTCAGATTACAACAGTCATAGAGGAAGCCAGAAAACTTGGGGTACAGCAAAGATATTATGATAATCATAATCCTAATCCGTCTCACACTTTGGAACAGGTACAATTCTTTGATTCAATGAACCGTGTCTAATCCTTATCATCCATAAGATAATAATATTACTAAAACCCGTTGTCACTATTATAAAAAAAAATACAAATAAAATAACACACAGTCCTACAACGTATGGACAAGTATTAGATATTATTGGTAAGTTTATATGAGGCCTGACCTTTTCAATAGGTAATGAACAAAAGAGCTTCCGGTGTATTTCCGTAAACAAAAAACATGCTTTTGCATGTGCTTGACAATTGGTTTTGACATCAAAGAACAGCTCTGGTCTTTTAGAAATATACATAAGCTCCCCAAGTTCCCAAGATTAGTTATGAGGATTCCGTTTTTAACATCGAAATGAGTGTGCGATAATTAACACTCAAAGTATTCGTCGCGTTAAGTTAAATTTTGCTTTGTTTATAAAAATAAATTTGTCAAGAGTTGCGTTTCTTGGTTATTAAAAAAAAACACAATGGGCCGTATTGCTGCTGAGAGTTAACACCCTTGCCCCTTTTACAAGTGAATCTTTTATGACTGACTTGTAAATTTACAAGACAAGATCTGTGTCGACTAGCTAGTCTAGGACATGCTGGACATCCAACAATAGTACAATTGCTACCAGGCATTATAGTTTTAAATCTACATTTTTAGGTGTCAATCGTGTAGCGTTTATTAATATAGACAGCACCCTGCGATACAGTTTACAATGTTTGCTATTTATTTATTTACACCGGATTGAGCTCTATAAATAGAGCGAGCGGTCTTTCTTATTATAGTCTTTGGAAAAAAAAACATTGTTATTAAATAAAACGGAAGTGTACAATGCAAACGGGAATAGGGAAATTCCTAAAAGAAGTCATTCGAGACTACAAATAGCAGAAATATTAAAGCAAGCGGCCCATCTTTGTCTTTGTTTTTTCTTAACAATTTAATCTACTACTATTGTATAAGCTTAGATGTAGGCTTATTACTACTAGGCCTACTTTTCTCTTTATCATGAAAAGCATAATTTACTATACAGTGAAAGTCAATACATTTTCGCTAATCAGCATCCTTTCACTATTGGATAAATGTGTCGTGCTTATCAAAAAAAATTTTGATGATTCATTTTAATAATAATATTTTTTTGTTTTCTTAGATGTTTCATCACTTTGGGGATTCCCCTTGTGCTCATATGGCATTTAACCAAGTAGCAGGTGGATTTGGTATTTATCATAAGTAGGTCAATCGTCTGATAACGTTTTAGTAGAGTAACAAATACATAATAGGATTTATAATAATAATATAGATCAATATGCATATGATTGAAATATAACACAATTTGAAGTAGGAAATTTAAACTGTGTCACTTGTATATAATAAATACAAAGTGTTACTTATAATATAAACCTGTTTAGCCTATAGGAACATATCTACATTTGGTTTAAGTTTATCTGCTTAACCTTATGTAGTAGTTTCAATATGTACTTCTAACTTCTAAGGGTTGCTTTCAAAATGTATAATACATTATGATTTCCTATATCCATTTAAATTTAAAACTTATACATGGATTATAGGTGAAACGGTATCAATGTATGTTAGTATAATCCATAGGTTCTCAACCTTTTTCGGCTCACCGCCCCCTTTTACAATTTTTGTCTGCTCACCGCCCTCCAACCTTTTTTTTTAGCGCCCACTCCCCCCACCCCTCATGAAGTGAAAGGGTCAAAATAATTTACGCAATTTTTTTAGGCTGACTAGATTTGAGTTCTTTTTTATTGTCTTTAAAAAACTGAAAAGTAAACATTTTGTAAGAATTAATTAATTAATAGATCAAAAAATTACCTAAACAAGAGCCTTAAAAAAAACAGTATTAATGTGAACCGTTTGCCTGGTGCGTTGCTAGTAGTTTGTCTAAATTTGTTTCAATTTTGGTTTCAAACACCTTAGGTCTCCACTCTTCACTATTTGCAGCTTGTTTTCTTTTTTGACAATCAAATGGTAATAACATAAAATCCACTTTCCACAATAGAGGGAGATAAGAATGAAATACAAAATTGTTGCCCAAACAGAACCCTAGGGAAACTGATTGATTTTCTCCCAATTATCGCTTTTGCTTTTAAAAAACTCGAGCACCGAATCCAAGTCTCATACATTATATTTAAACAGTCATCTTTTGCTAACCAATGCATATCTGTGTGCAGCAGCCATCGCTTGTAGTCCTCATCAATGATTTTTATTTTACGACATAGTATATATGTACAATAAAGGCATAGTCGAAGACATAACAAGAAAATTATACCATTGGCAAACAATATTAAATTATATCGAGACAATATTAGTAATACTATTATAATAATAATAGTCAAAATAATAATAAATTAATTTAAGGTATCAATGCAATGCTGTCTAAAAAATCATTGAATGCATTACTTATTTGTGAACTCCTGTAATATTGTAGTGAGCGCTACAGACAATAACCAAGACTTTTAGTCTCTAAATGTTGTCACACAATAGACAGCCAATACATCTGGAACAGACTACTTTTTTTTAAAACTACAACATCAATCCACTTTACGCCATACCATCGCCGCTGGAGGAATTTCTTTTACACTAAAAAGTCTTCAAGTACAAGTAGTCTACTAGATTGTTTTATTTTTTTATTTTTTCGAACTGAGTAAAGTTTCTTGTTTTTTTTTTACTCAAATAAACGTAAGCTAAAAGTAAAGTTTGATTGTCTAGTAGCGTGGACTCATCCAGTTATAAGAGAATTGTGATATCTTTTGATAATCTCACAATGTACTCTAAATGAGGGATCGGCAACTAAGAGAACGCGTTTCAAACTTGGCACGCAGAGCGATTTTTAATGGCACGCGAGTGACCTCAAAGAGTTTTTTTTTATTGGTTCTGAATGAGAAAAACTGACTGTTGAAGCCGATGTTTCTGATACATTTTAATATTGAATAAAATGTTAAAACAATGTTTAATTAAAGGGAAATAAATAACCCGTTTCATCTGTGCTCATATTTCTAATAGATCTATGTGTTTTTTTTTCTTTTACCAAAAAATAAATGGCTTACAATTTATAACTTTGAAACTATCAAACTGTAAAAAGTATTTGAAAATTATATCAATATTATATGACTAAAGAATTTATATGTATATTTTTAAACATTACATTAACTACCCAGTCTGTATGATTACTACGTATTTATTCCGCTTGACGATAATCTTTTGCATCAATAAAGGAAAAAAAAAAAGAAAGAAAAAATGAATCGCATTAAAGGATATCTCAGTAAAAATAAGATCAAAATATCATTATTACATGCAGATATTAGGGCGACAGTGATCGGTTTTCATAAGGAATGGAACCCGCGACGTGTCGGTTTACAGTCCGGTGAACTAACCATAGGACCAGAAAAGTCATTGCGATTGGGGGATATCAGATAGTTAGCAGCACTTGCATTTACATCACATTTCATCCAAAAACGAATCGATTCAAATAGCTGAGATGTTCAAATTATATCAGGTACATTTGTACTTGCCCTTGCCCTTCCCCGCCCCCCCCAATCGCCCCCGGGAACGTCACCGCCCCCCTAAAGCTTCTCACCGCCCCCCGGGGGGCAATAACGCCCCGTTGAGACCCTATGGTATAATCTGTTTCTCTCAATATATATATATAGGCCTATATATAATATATATAAAGCTCTGTGTGTGTGTTTAACCAATCAAATTGGTTTATTTAAAGACACGTGACCTTATTGCCTCATATTTAACCTTTGCAATTCGACTTAGCACACGTCTCCTCGCTAACGGAGTGGAAAACGTATCGGATAGCCATATGGTTGATATGGGTTTGATTCTCCAGTTAGTCTATAGTATAGGCCCTATACCTTTTTAAAAAAAAAATTATTTTAATGGATATATTACTTTAAACAAAAAGATTGTAAATCCACGGGCAATTTAGCTTTTTGTGAAATAAAAATACTTGCCTATTTTAACCCGATTACAGTATTTATTTTAAATTACTTTCCTAAATGTTTTCAGATTTTTAATTATTAGATTCATAGCTTTCTGCTCATTGTAATTTATACATTTTAAGTCTGTAGTATATACAGGCCTGTTTTTTTTCCCCAGGCAACGCAGGACCATTTAGCTTGTTTAGCAATAAAATGTTAAAAATGACACTCAATTGATACTAGAGATTCTATAGACATTAGACCAAACAATACATTTTTTAATCAAAATAATCTTAATGTTAGGTTTGGGATACGCTACTCAATCGTGTTACACTAGGCCAGGGGTCAGAAACCTAGGACACGCGTTCCAGACTTCTCGCCCGCAGAGCATTCAAATTTCTTCTTCAAGAAAAGCATAGAACGATTTTATGTTGTTTGGCACCCTAAATGAATTAGAAATCCGACTTCGGTACACTATTATCTAACGGCTGCTGACCCCTGCTCTATGCGGTCGATAGTCCGCCAACCTCTGTTAGATGCAGCAGTGGCAGCGTCAGTCCTATTGACTCTCATCTTCTCAAGGTCCGCCCTTTACAAATTAAATTGTTGAATAGAAATACAATGTAGAGTGAGCAACAAGTACACTTTAACACGCAACAAGTACACTCTAACACGCAACAAGTACACTCTAACAGGCAACAAGTACACTTTAACACGCAACAAGTACACTTTAACACGCAACAAGTACACTTTAACACGCAACAAGTACACTTTAACACGCAACAAGTACACTCTAACACGCAACAAGTACACTCTAACACGCAACAAGTACACTCTAACACGCAACAAGTACACTCTAACACGCAACAAGTACACTTTAACACGCAACAAGTACACTCTAACACGCAACAAGTACACTCTAACACGCAACAAGTACACTTTAACACGCAACAAATACACTCTAACACGCAACAAGTACACTCTAACACGCAACAAGTACACTCTAACACGCAACAAGTACACTCTAACACGCAACAAGTACACTCTAACACGCAACAAGTACACTCTAACACGCAACAAGTACACCCTAACACGCAACAAGTACACCCTAACACGCAACAAGTACACTCTAACACGCAACAAGTACACTCTAACACGCAACAAGTACACTCTAACACGCAACAAGTACACTCTAACACGCAACAAGTACACTCTAACACGCAACAAGTACACTCTAACACGCAACAAGTACACTCTAACACGTGATAACGATTTGTTCATTATCTCTTTGGTCCGGTAGTGAACTGCTGATCAAGAAGGCGTTGCTTGACCCGTGGCTAGCCTGCGGACTCAGGAAGGAATGCACGTGCCCAGTGAACCAGTGGAAGGTCCAATCCTGCCCGTCGGCGCACACGACCAAAAAAATTGGACTGTGCCACAGAGCCGATCAGTCGTCCATGACGTTGATACTGGCGAAGCTGTTTCGGGATAAGTACCGCAGTTTCGCAGTAAGTATCGGGAAATACGACAAACGAAAGGTTGGCTCCACTTACAAATACTTCGAGGAGTTAGAAAATGCAACTCGCATCACATGATTGTGTGGGTAAACAAATGTCAAAGCACCGGATTGCACAAATGTTGGATTCAAAAGGGAAAATGTCTCTTTTTGTTGAACCTTTTCTGAATGTTGTATGTGGAAAGTTGGTCTTAAATGTACAGAGGCAAATTGTCACATCAGTTCTACAGGCTTACATTTGATTTCCAAACTAAAATACGAAACTACGTCTGAGTTGCTTGCCAGAAGGTAAAATGCTAGTGGCAAAGGGAAGTCATCACTCAGATTTACTTATACGAAATAATAAATATATTCATAGCTGTTACTTCTGGCCCCAGTGTCTTCCCCTATTTAAAACATCGATAAACTATTATTAAAGCTTTATACTTACTGCTTTGTCCTACCATCATTCTAAGTGATGCTATTTAATTCCTCTACAATTATCTTAAAATGTTGTATTACTTTCATATGACAAAAACATGTGTGTGCTTTTTTAAATATTACCTTTGTCACTTGTTTACTTTAGAATTATTTTTTTGTAACTTTCCGAATGTTTTTTGACTATTTCTCTGATTATTAAGTTTTCTGAATGTTAGATTACTAAAAAAAGAACATGATAACCTTACACAGTCTTTATGTTAGAGTCTACATTATAATGAAAAAATAGGCAATTGCATAGCAGTTCATTAGTTTTTATCTTTATATACTCGGATAAATGGGACATAGGATATATAGGATATGCCTATATGGGATATACTGAGGTTACGTTTGTATTTCTTGTATTGCATCTCTTTTTTTTTTTTTTATGTTAAAATTTATTTTGTCATCTAAACTGGAAAATTGATATACCGTAGAAAGTATACTGTCTACTCTGCCCGGCATCATGCTGCTAATGAGCAAAACAAACTTGGCGAGTCAGCAGCAGTTCCACATTGTTTGTCAAATCAATGGACATGATAGGGTCTAATAAAGTCATTCTGTTGTTTTTTCATTTATTTTTGTTCATATAAACTAAATGTTATAGTTATCACAAATTGTTTGAGTGTTTATATATATATGTATATATATATATATATATATATATATATATATATATATATATATATATATATATATATATATATATGTAATAGTTGTTGCTGTTATCGTGTTATTGTTTTGGTGTAAGGAGTTTACAAATGGGGTAAGCTTTTCATAGATTCCTTTTAAAGAATGAACACGAAATGTCCTGACCCGATGAATTTCTGGGAAATACTTTAAAAAGGAAATGTGTGTGTGTTGTTTTATAATAAAAGGTTTTTTAATCTGAACATTATTATCGTTATAAGGTTAACAATATTATGAGGATGTGAGATATTGGGTTTTAACGGTTCAAGAAGGTTAAGTCCTGGCTCACTACTGGAATGTATAAATGTATCGGAATAAAATAGTTCATTGTGCCACCATTTTGTTGTTGTGTTCTTTATCAATGTATGCACTCAATTTTAATGAACTAAATTATTGTGTTATATGCTGCCTGGTCCAGTGAAGGTTGGGACTTTTACTTTTTGTAGTGTCAGCAACATGTATTGACGTAGGAATACATCTTTGACGAATACACCAGCGTACAAAGACATTCTAATAAATCATAATACAAATACATCTTTTTATATGTACATTTGTGTACAAATGCACCTTTGTACAAATACATCTTTGTACAAATACATTTTCTTACAAATACTTGCTTACTTTTAAAATAAAACATTAACATTGTACTGAGATATAGTGAATTAGTTTATTGTCTTTACATGATAGATGAAAGAGAGGGGGAAAAAGTTCAAGTCTCTTATAATGGAGGTCAAGGGTCATTCCACACAAACTAATAAGCAGTGAAATATATTTATTTAAACAAAAAAAAAAAGCTTGCAATACTAGTTTCATTTGTTAGCTTCATGGCCGTATGGTACTGCTAGTACAGCTACTAACGTTGGGGGGGGGGGGGGGGGGGGCTGTACAGTATTGGTACCGTATTAAGGTCTGGGCTGGGTTGCGTTTGCAGTGTTTAGGTGGATGTACTGCTGCAAGACAACTCTGGCCTGTTCCAGACGCTCCTCCGGAATCTGACATCTGCTTCTCAGAACCTAACGACGACAACAGAGATCAGAAATGCTATAGCCTAGATATAATTTCTTTTTTTATTTCGAAATTGTTTTAATCCTACCTAGTACTAAGTGTTGTTTTTCGAAAACTATTTAACTTGCTAAATATAAGCCTGATGCAAAGTTCTAAACAGACTACGTTAATATCTAGGCAGCTTATTCATCAATATGTATTACTTCAATTAATGACATTTTAAGGATATTATGATACATCTTGTATCATTTATTATGTAAAATACCCAGATTACGTCTACTTGACCTATTATATAATTGTATCCTCAAGTATTACCGTTTTTCCTATATTTCTTTATTTT
This sequence comes from Anisus vortex, assembly GCA_949126835.1. NCBI lineage: Eukaryota > Metazoa > Mollusca > Gastropoda > Planorbidae > Anisus > Anisus vortex. The sequence goes on from OX421497.1 coordinate 46,673,236, forward strand.
AATGACTATTTCATTATGTTCATGTGTTACTTTATCTTTTTTAAGACTTTATCTTAATGTAATACATGATCCTAATGTGGTACTTAATGAATTATTACCTAAACATAATGTATTCGATTATCCCCCTTACCTGCAACACACTGTCTACGGTAACCATTCTATTATCTCCTTGCGGCAAAACGATGCGTCCAGCGAAGGCATTATTAGGTAATCCAACATACAACAAGCCTTCATTCTCAACGGCTTCAGAGACAGAACCAAAGGCTTGCCCTGTATTAGAAAAAAAATGTATACTTGCCTGAATAAACCAGGAAAACCAGTAACTTAGCATCATTTAAAACATTAATCAAAATGCAAGACTAGACTCGGACCACGGATGAACGTAGGACGCAATAGGCCTAATCTTCTTTATAGAAGGAGCGTCTGTAATGTACAAGATAAGATAAGACATATTCCGATAATAAAATAAACAATTCTTGTGTAAAGCTTACGTAACTATCATAGTCATAAAAAAGATAAACATTTTAGTTATAAAGCTGTATTCATCTAAGGCCTAGGCCCTAGGCTACGTAAATACTAGTATACTGTGAATGTAAAAAATGTCCTTGCTGATAGTATAAACGAACTCTCTGACCTGTGGGGTCATGCAAGCTTCCAACGGGTTTCCCAGTAGCATCCAGTTCCACAACGAGTCCATGTCGAGGGTAGTAAGTCCTGATAGTGTTTTGGTCCACACTCTTTAAATAAAAAATTTAAGACAAAATTTCCGGATTAAAAGAAACAAATTTAATCTGTAAACGATGCTTAAGAAAAATTTACGACTTGTTGCATTTCTTCCATTATTGATTCTTGTTTCCCTTTCTTCGTGTAGATTAGACACTATTCTCACCCATATAGAAGAACAAATACTTATCAATTATTTCTCATACATTTGTTTACTTCCAGGCACAAGTCAGGAACCAATGAACGGTCGTCATTGCCTCCTCCCAACCGAGACTCGGGAAGGGGACTTCTGAGAAGCAGATTAGCAGTGCAATGATTCTTGGTCGCGCAACAGAGCTGCACCCCCTCCCCCTCAAATAGGTTTGCCCACCGGTGTACTCTTAATGGGAGCCTATCGGTGGTATAGAATTATTATTAGTTAAATAATATTAATACTATTAACAAGAAGAAGGCAATGAGTCCGGTTCGCTACGCTTTAATTCATGATACAGAAGCTTACATGAACAGCTGACCGTTTAACAATACTATTCTATGTTCAAACGCAAAACGGGAGCAGCTCCATGAACGAACACAATAACTAAATACCGAAAAGACACAATAGTAATAACTATCTAACGAAACATTCTCACTTCAGGTGGCTTACACACTTCGCCAGTTTTGAAGTCCATGGGAACAGAAGTGTATGTGAACAACCCAGTGTGCCGGATGCTGCATGTAGAGACCGTGCGACGACGCAATCATTTCTTTGGATGTCTTGTGTTTGAGTTTCTTAACCCTTACAGTCCCGGGCGCGTATATAGCGGAATTGAAGGCAGCATAGATAGAAGTAGGTCGGTACGGGAAGGGTTAATTTGCCTTTTGTTTTTGTTTTTAAATTACCAAAATGAAATGAAGACAAAAACTGCGTCACAACTTACGTAAGCAGTTCTGGCCCTGGCTTCCGGATTCCCCGCGAAGATGTCCATTGAGTTGGGGATTCCAGCGTGCCTGACGTAGGAAATCCCTACCCAAAACGTGTTCCTTGCAGACCTGCGAATATTTTCTGGCATGCCAGGCAGGTTCTCAGAAAATATGGTTAATTCCCGGAAATTAGGTGGAACAATGCTGATGCTAGACAGAATGAAACATACAAACAAAATGCTGAACAAACAGAACCAAAGACGTGAACAATAAACAGGAAAATACATTGCGACATCAATCATAGACATTTTGTAATAATTATAAAGTATCCAAATTGATACATAGTTATAGCTGTTATCTCACAGTCCCAGTGTTATATCCCTTACCGCATAATTCGGGCCCTTCCCATCTCAGAAATCAAAAGCTCAGTTTCATTGGCTGATAGCTCGATGCCGTTGGGATATACGATGCCGTCTGTGATGAGTTCGTTGACCTCTTTCGTGCTCGGAGTGAGGACAAGAATTCTGGCAGTACAGAAATAAAACAACACATGGTTATTTAGTTGATATATAGGCCTACTGATTACCAGTAACACTCATTATAGGCACACTTATTATCAGTCATAGAAACATACATGTTGTTACGAGGTGTTTGTATATAAATATATATATATTTAAATCAAATTATTGTCCATTTCAAGAATCTTTCAATACCAGAACCAATACCTCAAAACTAGATCGAGTTTATACATACATCTATTTGGACATCATCTTAACGATAGACATTAACCGGGTGTGGTCACCGTCAAACGTATTTTTTTTCTAATAACTTTACTCAAGGATTGTTTTTATCTAAGTGGACTTTAAGAACTGTAGCATTAGGACCTAACTGTCCTTGACCTGTACTGACCTTCCACTCGGCCTGCCCTCCAGGATGATGTACATGTCACGTGACGCGTCGAACTTGTCGCTGGAGTCCGTGATGAAGACTGTTCCGTCAGATTTCACTACCATGTCGTTCAAAAATATGGGAGTTCGGCCTCCAACTGGTGTGGTGCTAGAATACAGCTGTTCAATGATGCCTGATTGGGGGGGGGGGGAATAAAACAAAAATATGGGAGTTCGGCCTCCAACTGGGGTGGTGGTAGAATAGAGCTGTTCAATGATGCCTGATTGGGGGGGGGGGGGGAATAAAACAAAAATATGGGAGTTCGGCCTCCAACTGGTGTGGTGCTAGAATAAAGCTGTTCAATGATGCCTGATTGGGGGGGGGGGGGAATAAAACAAAAATATGGGAGTTCGGCCTCCAACTGGGGTGGTGCTAGAATAGAGCTGTTCAATGATGCCTGATTGGGGGGGGGGGGGGGGGAATAAAACAAAAATATGGGAGTTCGGCCTCCAACTGGCGTGGTGCTAGAATAGAGCTGTTCAATGATGCCTGATTGGGGGGAGGGGGAATAAAACAACCGCAAACGTAAATTAGTTCTTTACATGGCGTCAAAAGCTGACTCCCCACACACAAACACCCCCCAGGTAAGAATGGTTTCTTGGTGCAAGCGCCCCACCCTATTTCCGCTGTGCTGCGCCCCCTTCCCCATATATAATATTACCTCTTCTTATTCCGATTATACCGGAAAACATAATTATCTAAAGTGTTCTCGGCCGAGCTGTTCGGCTGGTGTACAGAAGGTACTAGTTTCAAATGCTGGTAAAGGCTAGGATTTGTACCTGGGTCTGTATGATGTCCCTAGGTCTACCCAGCTCAGATGGGTACCTGACCTTAATTGGGATAAAGTACAGGCGGTTGGGCATTGTGCTGTCCACACCATCCCCTAGTATGCCGTGGCTACAGAAACTGGTGATCGCAGCTTCACCGGCCCTTTGGATCAATTTGCCTCGACAGGGTACTAAGGTTTTCCTTTCGCTGTATAAAACTAGTCTGTTAATAGCTGATGAAATTAGAGTTCATCAACTTCATTGTTCTATATTTAGCCCCACATCAACTTCATTAGTTCTATATTTAGCCGCAAAATTTTTTTACTGTTTCATTGTTTGATTTGTCCCTCTATGACTCTATGGATATCATACAACACGTCTTAACACAGCGGGCACACCACGTCATATCGACGGGGGAAAAACGTGGAAACCACGAGAATAAAACGTGGGAAATACGTATTTTCGCCGTCGATACGACGCGGTGTGACCGCTGGGAATATAGTCAATATTTCTAAGAATTTCTGTGAGTCGAGGAAAATAAACTTGAATGCTGGTGAGAATGTTTTGTATTCGTCTTTATTCTACGCAGTCAATCGATGAATTGCTATATCAAAACACATTACCTGTGACAGGGTCGACGC